>OMKQ01086648.1:0-11277 GCA_900302335.1 Phycis phycis | reverse complement strand
TTCAAACGTTGCTCTCAAGACCCTCGCTCTTCCTGGGAGAGAGAGGGAGGGGGGAGAGAGAGAGAGAGAGAGAGAGAGAGAGAGAGAGATATGGAGATAGAAAAAAATAAATTGTCAAAATGTATCCGACAATCAACCGTTCCAACATCAGACATGACGAGAGAGTGTCTGTTCTGGATGTTATGTTCTGAAAGCAGGAGTGGGAGGTGTTGGCTGTATATATTATAATGAACTTTATAGCAAATACTCACTCAAATCTGCACACACACACACACACACACACACACAAATACAATATAAACACAAATGTATGGAAACAATACATGCACAAAGGTACACACATTGTTAATGCAGACAAACACACATGCACAAAAAATGAATACCTTCATCATACTAAAGTTCATTCTACTAAATACGACAAGGTTACGAATGGAGATGTGGAAGTGATAAACGGGTTTCTAATTGATTCTATAACTCATCTTCTTCTCTCAATGACATGTAAACCACATGGAGCCTGCAAGCACCAGACCCATTAAATCATCTCTCTCCATTACGACGTACGAAGACAGATCCACACCCCAAGCACATCTTCATCAGGAGTTTGTTTGTGATGTGTGTGTATGTGTTCATGCCACAAGGATGTGTGTTAGCTTTGTGTGAACATGTGAACTTTGTATGTGTATACATGCTTGTATGTGTGTTTGTATTGTATTTTGCATATATATCTGTAAGTGTATGTGTATTTCATCAGTGTGTGTGTGTGTGAGTGTGTGTGTGTGAGTGTGTGTGTGTGTGTGTGTGTGCGTGTGTGTGTGTGTGTGTGTGTGTGCATGTTTGTTGGTTGTGGCAGCATGTGTGAGTTTGTTGTGGATGCTTGCGTATGAGTGTGCGTTCTGTGTTCTGTCTGCATGTTCTGGTGCATGACTATTTGTTGTGTTCCATGTGTGCGTGTGTGTTTAATGGGAACAATGTGCATGTGAGTGAACTACAATGGTGTCTCAAGACCTTTTGAAGTGCAGAGGGTGGGATTAAAACCTACTCAGGAGGTCGGATCGGGTTTCTACTGGGATGTGACCCACGATCTCAAACCCACATTTTCACTGACCTTCACACAGCAGCCAGGTGTTACGGCTTGCAAAACGCTTGAAAAACAACTCTTTTCCGCGTTCAAAAATGTAATTCAGTACAGTTGATCAGAGTAGAGTACAGTGCATCAGAGTAGCGTAGAGTATAGAACACTAGAGTAGGGTCACTATCCCATAGAGTAGAAAACGGCAAAGCTGAGAGAAGAAGAATAGAGAGAATAGAGAATAGAGCTGGCTAAACTGTACATTAGATAGAATAGAGTACCGTGGAGTACAGAGGAGTCGAGTGGAGCAGGGTTGAAGTAGTAAGAGCAGAGGAGATCGGAGGAGGGTAGTGGAGCAGAGCTCCTGAAGCATTTGTTGCATGTACTAACAGAAACAGTCTAAACAGATACATTGTCTGCTGTGTTGAACTGCGGCCACTTGGCTTCAACAGCGCTGTACTGTGTGTGTATCTTGGCTGGGGCAGCATGTGAACACATTGCACAGCCTCAACAAATACATGAAAGAGATTTTCTGTCAAAGTCCGAGGCATTTTCCTCAGACGAGGTGGTGAGGAAGAACACAAGGGTAATGCAACAAGTGAAGGACAACGTCCACGTGTAATCCTGCTGGCAAATCAAGGACCACTTGGGAAAAGTCGTCTCTTAGAAGTGGTCTCTAAAAGGTTTGGAAGTATTCTGATTGTGTAGATTTGACCTGGGTTTATATATAGACTGGCTGCATTAGCCCGAAATGACCAGCCAAACCAACCAGCCATCTGAGGAGTTTGTTTACATGCTTGTTTGTTTCGTCAACTTCAAATGAAGTTTCCACGAGTTTCCAAAGTAGAGCAGTGTTTCTCAACCTTACGGCGCAACAACGGTCCCAAACAACCATACTTTTTTTAAACTTCTTGCTGAACTTAAGATAGCTTCAAACATATTCTATGAACAGGGATGGTTGCTATGATACCATGCAATGCAGTGATGGCCACAGCAAAAATGGTTAAGGTTTAATAGCTGTAAATTATGAAGAATAGTTTCCACAAAGTCCACAAGTACATTTAAATTGTAACATTAAAATTGTAAATTGTAACGTTAGCTGGCAAAGCTACCAAAAGGTTAGTCTGCTACTACACAGACAGGAAAGGTAAAACCTAATGCATTCCAACTAAACATTCTTCAGTACTTTATAAACAGCTAAATACCACTACCATATTGAACATTAAACATTAGCAGCCACAAGCATAGCATGAATAAGAGACGTCACATACAGTTAAAAGCCAGCAGTTTTTTGTTAGGTGAAGCTACTGGCTAACAGAGAATAGTTGTGAGGATGTTTTTATCATACGCAGTGCTATGGTCTAGACAGTAACAACCTTCACAATCTTAATCCCTCTTTCTGTGTAACATATTATGTTACGCAGAAAGAGGGATTAAGATTGTCATCCATGCTACTCTAAGATAGCCAGCCAACTACTGTTGGTGGCTGTCTTCTGCTACAACTTTATAATGTTTTGAGTCTCTATTACAGAAACCTATGTCATGATTTGAAACTTTTAAAGGCAGCATGAACATCCAAATTAACTCATCAAGTGCAAGAGGGCAAGGTTTACCAGTCCAACTAATTATAAAACATTATATATAAAACATGTTTTTTAACTGGAACCAATAGGCAGTAAATATGCCATCACCTGTTATGAATCAAATCCTGAATGACACCCCTCATGCATTTTATTTTGAACAACAACTTTAACAAGGGCAAATTAATTCACCACGAGTTGCTCTAAACATCCATTTTGAGTTTAAAAAAAATATATATTGTTGTTCTAACATCAGACAATGTCTTTGTTTTATCTTCAGGTTCGGTAAAAACATATATTGTCTTCTCATTCTCTTGTTAAAGTTACATGCTACATGTTACATGTCTCGACCATGGAGAACATGGATGAGTTATGAAGGCTGTAACAGGCTCCTTAGAACTGCAACAAGTGTCTGGCCAGGGTGCATGTATGCTAAAAAGGAAAAGTAAGCACTCCTGCCCATCAGATAGCAGTCCTGCCCTCAAGTACTACCTCTACAGAGCACATTAGTAGTCTTTATTATTGGCTCAAGGCTTATGTGAATAAAAGAAACACATGGCTGTAGAACTAATTATGGACAGCAACTTTGTTAGAAACCTCACTCCATCTCAAACTACAGAACTATGTTCCAGCAAACAAAGGAATTGAATACATGTACCATTAAGACTAACCTTGCCTCCAATAACACCTCTCCACCCTTAATACTGTATCCCAGACTCTATTGATTTTGGACCCTAAGTATCCCCAGAACAGGAAGTTCAATTACCAGATCACCAGAGCTAGTGCCCATCTGTCTACGTTTACCACAAATGATGCCATTTCCCTTGATCAGGATGCGTCAGACAAGTCTAGCCATGGGCCAGGGCAAAGGAATTCCAAGTAGTAACGTGCCCTTTTGCTGACAGGAATACGAGATCAGATAGTTCCTCCTACACGTTTTATTCACATCAGCATTCATTCTGCACATCCCCACAAGTTCTCTTCCTCCCTAATATGTGTGTCTGTTTCTCTCTCCCTCTCTCTCTCTCTCTCTCTCTCTCTCTCTCTCACTTTCCCCTCTCACATTATACCACTCCTGCCTCTGTCTCTATATTTCTATCTCTGAACCGCTCTATACGGCTCTCTCTATACCTCCTCGTCTAACACTCTATCACTGTCTCTCCGTTTCTCACTCTACACTTTTTTGAGTTGTATGACGTATGCTATATCACATGACGTGATTATGAAACGTCATGATGTATGACAAGCAACATCTCAAACAACAAGTCAACACTGGTTTCCACTGAGACATGGAAGGGTTTCAGAATGCGCAACTATGTTTTCTCTGTGGCAGAAAAACACACAAAGCATTGCTCTTGGTTCACGCGCTACAGTGCATGTACACAGGCATGTGCATGTACACAGGCATGTGCATGCACAAGTGTGTGTGTATGTGTGTGTGTGAGTGTGTAATGGGTTTTTAGCCTACAACCAGGTCTGTACATGATCACATGTCACACAGCTGAGGCCCCTGACCCTGAACAGCCAGGGCTCACTCTAATTGTATCCATGTGAATGTAATCAGAGGGATGCTGAGTAATGAGTGATTGTTTTAGATGGACCACTGCAAGTAAGCTTCCTGTTTCTGAGAGACAGACAGAGCACGCTTGATGTGGGAGCGGGGCCCAATTGTTTGGTGTTTCACATCCTTCCCATCTGAGATGAAATTGGATGTGCACAGACGGCCCGGCTTGTCGGGCAACATATGAAGTATTCCACGCCTGATCAAGAGCCAGAGATCACAACGCCTATACTTCTCAAGGTTCTTCTCCTCAACCATCAGACATGCAGTCCCTTCAGGACCCAGAGAACCAGGAGGGGGCCGACCTCGGCTTGGAGCCCCCCCAGACTCATCAACAAGGCTATTACTGGTGACCCCAGATGGGTCAACAGATCTGGCCCCCCCACATCTTGGCGGCACATGGTGGAGGAATGACGTGAACTTGAGACATCACACACGCAACCGATTTGAGGGCGTAGATTTGCTTTCTACGGATCATGCCATTCTTTGCAATGGAAACAACAATTTTTTTTGGCACGTTGAGGGCGGGACTTAAAGACTCAATAAATTGGGAGATGTGTCAAGCTTACTGGAAAAAATGGAAAAGGATACTGGAAGAGGTGGGTGGAGGGGGAAGCTCAGTTGTCAAGTCTATTCAATTGTCAATGAAAACGGTCCTTTAGTCCAGATTTCACAGGTCCAGATTTAGCCTGTATAGTTTAACGCCACCGAACCCAACCTTATCAGGCGTGTAGAAAAAGGGTCAAGAAAAGGAAGAAAAATCCATCAAAGGAGACGAAGGAAACCCTGAGAAGGCTTGTAGAAAGCGGGGGCCCCCTTGACGGCTGCTTCGCAAGGGAATTGATCCCATGTGGCGAACAAAGAACAAACCTAAAACACACACGTACAGGGAGAAAAACAAGTCAAATAGGATAAGCATTCATTAACACGACGTCTGTTCACCTCAATCTCATACGTTTTACAAATGGCCCCCTGGGGTCAAAATGTTAATTGGTCGACTATGGTATATACACTACCAGGGGTTTGTTTTCCACTGGGGCCACCCAAGCTTTGGAATATAAACACTCACTGTATTGTAACTGAAGTGTTTTCTGACTTGAGATAACATCCACCAAATGGCTCAAATCTCACCCCAGCAACAAAAACCATTTCATTTTATTGCCAATCAGAATACAGCCACTACAACAATAAGCTCAGGTGGGACGCATTTCGTTTTGTCTGAACATTTCAAAGGATCCACATTTTAGTAAAAGATTTCTCGACAACATCATTCACCACTGAGACCGTCCCTCATAAGTGAGAGCCTCGTCATGGCTGGAGGACGAACGGTAGACGTGAGATACAGCGACAGGAGTTCACCATCTGCCACTGGCTCTCCTTGGCCTCTCCACTACCTTCTGCAGCTAATTGACACACAAGCCGGTCAAGGTCACTCCTCCCTGGTCCTTCAGTACAAACACACCCCGGCCCGTGAAAGAAAACCCAAACACCTCCTGGATTCCCCCATCTGGGTGGCGTAACCTCCCAGCTTGTCAAACATACTTCGGACACTCTTTATCCACCCATCCTCCTCCCCTTGTTCACCCACCCGCCAACAACACCCCAAATCCCCATTGGAACCATGCCTTGGGCTTTGTTGGACTCCATCTGACGCCTCACGAAACACAAACTCTGCGGATCACCCTGGTGTTTATAATTTACTCTTGGTGATAGGCCTGTTTGAAAGGCAGTTGTTTATGCGTGGGATAATCTAAACAGAGATTTGTTATTTAGATGTATAGGGACTAGGGAGGCCCCCTCCATGCAAATGGCAAACACAAAACCCCTTTTACCTGCTGCTTCGGCTGTGAAACGCAACACAGTGCACATGGCACGCAGTAAACACTTCTAAATAATACACCTTGATTGAGTACAGCCTGGGCTCGTCGTATTGCTCTCACAGCTCAGTTGAGTGTATAGTTGAGTCTGAAAGAATCGATAGAGGTTCAATTTTGTTATGAGAGTCATGACAAATCCTTTCGCACATTGTTAATCACAGCACTAATGTTGAAGTGCTGCTCAATGAATATACAAATTATGCATTGTGTAATCATTGTACAGTGTAGAGCTGATTTGAATGAACCTCAGTGAAAGCTTCATGTTTGGAAGTTCATCCAAACAAATGATTGGATGAACTTCCCGTGTTCACATTAGGATCAAGCTAATTTAGAGTCCATTGGTGTTCCTCTGCAGACCAGCATCACCTGTGCTCTGCCACAGAGAACATGGTTGGATTGCTGGTCTTCAAAGCTGAGGCCAGCCACTGGGGTTTGCATGGTAGAATCTGCTAAGTTTTCTGTCTGAAGGAATTGGCAAATTGAGCAACAGTTCAGGGTAAGCAACAGCAAGGGTCACATTCTGATGACCCTTACAGAATAACAAATAACACTCATGAAAGTCCAAACAAAACGAGGAGTGTATACATGATATGGGATACACCTCTTAACACATCGCGAAGACACTTTTTTTCAAAGAGATAAATGGACCAGGCCGACATATTTCTCTGTTTTTTCTAACAGCCAGCACCTCTTCAATTAATGACCAGACGTGATGATGATTTATGTAATGTGGTTCTCCTACTCGGAGGTCTCTCAAGGTGTCGTTCCTCAAACATCACGTAAGTGGTGGTGAGGCGGCCGCACCGCAGGGAAGGAAGGTATGAAAAACGTCCCGGGGGTCCAGCCAAACACAGCTGCTTTCTTAGGCTGGAGACCATAACATCAACAGAATGACTGCTTTAATGTTGTAAGACGGTGGAAAACTGCGGCATTGATTGGTAAACATCTGTCTGCCACTTCATAGACAAGACCAGCTGACAGTCATGATTTACTTTTCTGACTTTTCATTATTGCTGTTGATAATATTTTACAGTTAAATCTTACTTAACTTTCATAAGTTTCGTGCTACTGTTGCATGTCAGCCCATTCACAACACCTATTATCATCCTTCATGACTGGAGGATGATTAGCGTTTAGAGGGCTTAGGGTTAACAGGGTGTTGTAAAATGTCTGTGAAGCCCTTTCAGACTGTAACAAGTTAAAGGTACTCTGTGTAAGAATCAGAAATTAATTCTCATGACCCCTTTGGCCATAAGTGATTTGCTGCCTGCTCAAGCTCGACAATTGAGAGAATACTTCAAGTTAATAAATAATACTAAGCTAGCTCTTCTATAGGGCACTTGCACGCTAAGACTTCCCTGCCTTCCTTTTTCCAGAGAAAACCTTCCTGGTTAGAATATAATAGAAACCAGCCCACAGGCTGATTTATGCAACAGAAAGAGTCGGTGAAGGTGATGTTAAATTACAACCTGTAAAGTCCTACACATAGTCCCTTTAAGGACCATACTAATGAATTAAACTTGTGAGCAAGGGTTTTATTTTCCTCGTTCCAGACCCTAAATACCCACCGTTGGGTATGTTCTGTGGTTCAGGGTCAGGTATCGGTTGAGCAGTTCTCGGCTCTGATGTGATTTTCAATCGGCCGGTTATTTCGTAAGCAGGACTTCATGAAAATATGCTGATGGGAATTGTGGGACCATAGCAAGCAAACAGCACGGAAAAATCAACAATCCACATTTGTCACTATGGTGAAAAATGTGGGTTGTTTTTTTTTAAGTCTATGTTGCCGTTGAAGCTGTTTTGAAAAAACAACCAGAAATCCTGGCTCAAAAATCTTCAACAGAGAACATCACTTTTCCGAATCGTTTGGTGATGGTGGAAGTCATCACCAAGTCACAGCTGAGACGTAAGAAACTATAGACTTTTGAATTATGAAGTGAAGCAAACAAGAAATGTGTGAGATTTATGCCATTTTAGTGGGGAATGGATCCACAGGAATTAGAACCATCGACCCTGAAGAATGTCAGTGCCATCTTCTACCCACAATGCACTTCACCGCCACATGTGGAAACCACATTATACGATGCTTTCATGATCAAGTGTATTGTCCTGTAGAACATATGGTTCATATAACTCTGCACAATAATGGTATATTTTCTCAGCACAAAATATCTGGCAGGAATGGGAGACTTAGTTGGACCACCGCCAAACACTGTAATTACACATTTGAAAACCCAGCCCAGAAGCCTCCACAACAATGAAGGGCACAGGCCTTACCCATTGAAAAGCTGAACTAAAGACGAAAGAAAATCATGCCATGGTCAACACAATGAAGATAAATGTATCTACACTCTGCACAAATTAGCTTTTATATGGCGGCAAACGCTGAGCTAATATGCTTGCAGCTAACTATGCTATTAACAGCGATTTTTCTAGCAGCAACTGGAATTGTGTTAGCCGTTACCATGCTAGTAGGAATTGCTTATGCAGTGAACATGCTAGCAACAGGGATTGTTTTAGCTGAAGATTCTACGTAAAATGGATTGTGTTACATATTAACATACAAGCAGCATTCATCATTTTGGTGACTAACATGCTATTAGCATGGATTGTTGTAGCTGCTGGGATAAGGGATGGCTACATGGTTGTGGTCCCTCACCTGTATGGATTTAGATTTAGATTTACATTTAGGGCATTTAGCATACGCTTTTATCCAAAGCGACTTACAAAGATGGTCATCTGGGTCATCTTGACAGACTAAACATCTGCTCTGTGAAGATTGTGGGTGTTATCATTATCTTAACCACCAGGTGTGAGGCTGATTAGTCATCCCAAGCTGTTTCAAAATCCATCCACTGGTGACATCACAAGGGGGAGTGTTCACAACCAGATGTTTGAGATAGATCTACCGAGCTATGAGTGGGTTCAGTCCACCAGGGAGGCGCCCGGTGAGTTGATTTATCTCTCACACATCTGGGTGTTGTGAAATTATGAAAATATAGAATTTGGCAAGATAGTCACCTGACAACTATAGACTCTAGGTGAGATGCAGATTGTACAACATGCATCTGATTGACTGTAGGAAATCCCCCTATTGGCCACTTTTGTGTGTATTGTTTAAATTACATGGGTTTAGAATAACTAGTAATATCAGTGTAATGGAGGCCTGGCGTGTGCACGACAATGCTCCATGATGCACATGTGTGTCCCTATGCTTTCGGTTTGTTGTGTAAAATGTACCATTATGAAGTCAGGATAGTTCGAGAGCATGTTACCTGAATGTGATTTCAATGGGATTCCAGCACGTGTTCAGTCTCTCATGCCACTGCACAGAACAAAAGAAATTGTGTTAAGCCTCACCTTGTAGACTTCATTGTCACACACACACACACACACACACACACACACACACACACACACACACACACACACACACACACACCTATAAATACATGTATAACAACACCAGACTCCATTTGCTGTTGGCTGGGGAGAGGGAAGAAAGACTCTATATATTCTGTTGAAATGACTTTAAATTAACCAAACGCAATTAGTTCTACGATAAGTGGCTGTGCTGCAGCCAAAAGGTCTTTCCCAACACTTTTTAAGCGAAATGGAGTTTAACCACAGCATGCCCTAAAGAGGAAGCAGATGCGGGACGGGTCCCAGAGCCCGGGGCGCGAGGGGCGGCAAATCAAAGCTGGTTTTGATCAAACTGAATAATCTATTGGCTGACTTTGCTTTCGTAAAACGTACAAAGTCCACCAATCGCGTGCGTTGTGTTTCACTCCAATTGAATCAGATTGACATTTACTAATAAATGTTACATTCAAATATTAAACTCGTTGGCCAACAAAGGTAATCGCACAATTGCCAGAAAAACAATGCATTCCTCCGTTTTTGTAGCCTACTGCAATGTCATTAGCGACTTTGTAATAATACATTTACAATAAAAAAGTAAGTATTATTATATTTATATTAAGATGAAAACTAAATCTGAACATTCTGATTTGATTGGTGTTAATAAATTAATGAATGAATACATTTAGGCAACACAGTGATGATATTCACCATATTTGACAATGCTGAGAAATACCGTTTTTGACTAATAGGTGTAGCTATCTATGCCATTGAAAAGTATATTACTTTCTAATTATCGTCAGTTTAACATGACGGGACGGTGAAACCAATAAAGATAAGCAACATTTTCAATAAAACGTGTGCTCGGCAAACTCAAATTAGACGCGTTATCTTCTATAATTACGTTTTCGGACATAATTACTTTAAAATAAAATTCGTTTGATTCCATGCATTCTTAAATCAAATAATGCGCTCATTTTGTCCACTTACGGCTTGGCTGGTGCGTGCGTCGTCGTTGCGCCTGAGCGCTGATTCCGTGTCCATTTAAGGCAAGTCCGCAGTTTAAGGTCTGAGCCACGCCCACACCCGGGACCGGCTGGTCGGGGTGGATGTGGTGCTGGACGGAATTGTACCCGGGCGATGTACTGCACAGCACGATAGCGCCAAATTCTTCCAAAGCAGTGCACTGCTGCCCGTTGGCGCACAGAAAGTCGTCGAGAGGGGGATGCGCGCCGAGTTGGAACAGTTTTCCTTGGCCAGAACGCGCGTTAAGTGTGGCGGCGGTGCGGTGACATTACCGTCGGTGTGTAGGGTGGTCGTGTGAATAGTACTGCAGTTTGGAACCACATGAACAATTTTGAACAACCAATCCAAAACACTTTTAAATAGATCCAACCAATCCAAAACACTTTTATCAATAGAATGAAGTTCCGCCAAAATCCAATTTTGTTAATGCATACATTGTTAATGCTTAACAATGGACGCTTGCTCGATAGTGATCTATCAAGCCCCGCCTTCGGTACAGCATCGAGCTTGTCTCTACTCGTCAAAGACAGGGACGCATGGCGGCAGGCCTCTTTAAAGGAGGTCGAGCACGCACATCAAAGACTAACACATTCATACAGAAAAATGTTCCAGCCCATATGGCTCTGACTTTTTTTCAGTGCAAGGTAGCACCACATAATAGTCACCGAAACAGTGGTTATGAAAAAATATTTAAATTAAATAATGTTTATTTTCACCGTAACATTATTAAAACCTTTGTGCCATAGAATGTGTCTAATCTAATTCTAGATTAAGCTCTGGTCAGGCTCTTTGTGTAAAGATGTG
>OMKQ01086622.1:0-12064 GCA_900302335.1 Phycis phycis | reverse complement strand
ATCAGACCTGTGAGAAGTTGTCACTTTGGTTATTAAAACAAATGATCATGAAACCCACAAAAAACAAATGGAGAACTGAAAAGGATTCTACCTGGAGTCTTTGACTCATTGGGAATCAGGCAGCGCACAAAGTGAGGATGGGTGCTCCTCAAGTTGGTCATAAGCTTGCCCAAGTTCTCCTATTGATTTAAAATAGACATTATAATTCAATGTTACTGGGGGAAATCATTCAAGAGCAATCACGAGAGTGCCGTTGTCCAAATTTCTCACCCTGAACTGTGAAGACACAGTCTGCATGGAGCCACCCTTCTTCTTGCCTCCTTTCTTGCTGCTATCTAAGAATTAAATAATAATCAACACATTTAATGAAAACACACGTATGTATATTATAAATGGTTGCAGGCATGGTTTAGTTACCTTCAGCAACTACAGGTGGGTACAGGACAGGCAGCAGTTTCACTCCAGACTTCTGGTACAGCTGCACAACAGAGTCATTCAGGGGATCCTTGTTCTTGTCCAGCCAGCCACAGATGTTGTAGTCCACGGTACCAGCATAGTGCACCAGGGAGAAGTGGGCCTCAGCCTTGCCCTTTGCCGGCTTGGGCTTCTCAAATGCTTTGGTCTTGCCAAGATGCTGGTCATACAGCTTGGCCTTGAAGGTAGTGTCTGAGGCCTTGGGGAACATGCACTCCTCTTCAAGGATGGAGAAGATGCCCATTGGCTTTCAAGAAGAAAGGATAGATTAAACATTAGCAAAGTATATTTAGTATATTTATATAGTCACACAAAAAATAATAATATATAGTTATAATAGTCATGTGTACCTTCTCAATAAGCTCAATGCAGGCAGCCAAGTCCATGCCGAAGTCAATGAACTCCCAAATGATACCCTCCTTCTTGTACTCCTCTTGTTCCAGGACGAACATGTGGTGGTTGAAGAACTGTTGCAGTTTCTCATTGGTGAAGTTGATGCACAGCTGCTCCATGCTGTTGTACTAATAGAGAACATCAGTTATTTTTCAGCCACTGCGACACAGCTGTCTAAAAAATGATTATTTTCAAGAAATGTATTCTTACATCAAAGATCTCAAAACCAGCAATATCCAGCACACCAATGAAGGATGATCTTGGCTGTTTGGTGTCCAGCATCTGGTTGATACGGATGACCATCCACAAGAACATCCTCTCATAGATGGACTTGGCCAGGGCGCTCACTGAGTTCAGCACCTGTTGTCATTTCCCATAAATATTTTAAGAAAAAGAGGGTACACAATTAATTTTGGAAAGATTAGAATTTAGCTGCTCTTACCAAAGTAGTCAAGGGTTTTTACCTGAAATACTAAATTACCAGAATTGTTCCATAATATCTTATCTAGCTTACCTGAGGCACTGTCTGTCCCTTGGTAACATACTCATTTCCGACCTTCACTCTTGGGTAGCACAAACCCTTTAGCATGTCAGCAGAGTTCAGACCCAGCAGGTAGGCCACTTTGTCAGCATCTGAAAGTTCATATGATAACATGTTTAACATTCATGGGATCCTTTCAGAGGAAAACCCTGAAAATAATTAATTACAAACTGCCTGCTGGAATTTTACCCTTTGAAAGTTTTTCAACTCACCTTCTGTGCCATCAGGCTCAGCCTGCTCCTCACGCTGCTTCTGCTTGAACTTCATGTTACCGTGGTGAAGCACGGCACCAGTAAGCTTATAGATGCCCATCTTCTCGTCATTATTGAAGCCCAGAATATCAATAGCAGTCTGTATGGAAAATAAGTATGCTTATTACATATAATCATTTAATTTTATGTCCTCTTAGAAACGGTAATAAAAAGACTACTGACATCAGTAGCAACCAGCTCCTCTTTGTCATCAATACTGGCCACAGTGATCTGACCCTGACTGCACATGGGGAAGTCGTAGGGGTTGGTGGTGATGAGTGTCATTTCTGGAGGAATGAACAAATCATGTCATTTTCTGCCCATATGGGCCGTTCTGGATATCACATCTTAATGAAATGCACATGTCTCACTATTACACCATCTCACCAATGATCTCAGGTTTGTGGTTGGTCATCATCTGGTAGAAGATGTGATAACCTCTCTCATCAGGCAGCTGGAATGTCACTCTGGACTTCTCCAGTAGATCTAGAAGGAAAATGTATGAATCAAAACCTGCTGCACCTATAATTAATTTTTTCCTTCACATTGAGAATGGTATACTTACAAGTCTCAATGTCAGCACTGGATAGTTTTCCAGAGGTGCCGAAATGGATTCTGATGAATTTACCCTGTTTTGAAAAGCATTATTCACAACCCATTTAAAGATCCAGTATGGTATTGTCGATGACTGACATGATATAGAAGTTTGTACTTACAAAACGAGAGGAGTTGTCATTTCTCACTGTCTTGGCATTACCGTAGGCCTCCAGCAGGGGATTGGCTGCAATAATCTGGTCCTCCAGTGAGCCCTACAATAAACATTACAAAGTGTTTCAAATACTTATAACAATGATGTCATTGTCCTAATTACTCAATGACAATTTTTTTTAAACTCACCTGAATCTTTCCAGCACCCACATCCTTCTTCTTGTCTCCACCCACTGAGATGGTAGCAAAGTACTGGATGACACGCTTGGTGTTCACAGTCTTTCCAGCACCGGATTCTCCACTATAGATAACAATACAAGTTGGTTGTATGTAATTTCTTTTACTTTTTTACATCATAATTGCAACCAATGTGCAACCAATACTTACGTGATCAAGACAGACTGGTTCTCCCTATCTATGAAGGAAACATATTTTAACATAAGCAGCAAATCTCTCTTATGATTACTGATAATATATACATCACATTGGTTTGTAGGCCTACGTACCAGTGAGCATGAACTGATAAGCATTGTCAGAGACAGAGAAGATGTGGGGTGGAGCCTCCATACGCTTCTTGCCTCTGTAGGCACAGACAACCTCCTGATCGTACACTGGGAGCCACTTGTAGGGGTTTACAGTGGCACAGAACAGCCCAGAGTAGGTCTGAAGGGGATAAGAGTTATAATTATAATTCAGTCATTTACTCACATTTTTAAGATGCAATTCTAATTCTTACACATTGTGCTTTACTATGGCTTCACTCAAAGTGTATACGTATATGTTATCATATCTCCAGATTAGATTAGATTAGATTAATCTTTATTGTCATTGTGCAGAGTGCAAGTACAGCGACAATGAAATGTAGTTGGCGTTCTAACCAGAAGTGTAAAGGAGCGATTAAGGTGCAGTGTGTTCATGAATAGTGCAATATGAGTAGGCAGTAGAAAAGTAACAGTAGTAAAGTAAACAGTGGCCTGTAAAGCAATCAGTAAAAAGATAGTCTTACGTAGATCATCCATGCTGCATAACGCTCTTTGAGGTTATACAACACAGAGGCTTCATTGAGATGGGTCATCATGGCCATGTCCTCAATTTTGTCGTACTTGGGAGGATTCATGGGTGTGACATCATCCTCTTTGACTGTCTTTTCCTGAAATGGAAACACATTATATTGTTTTAGCAGTCAGTTTTTGCTGCTGTGTATTTATTGCTCTCCATTGTGTATTGTATTGTGTTTCAACCAGTGAACTATGGCCAACCTCCTGCGTGTCATGGACTTTCACAGTGGCTTTGCCGCCTTCCCTCTTCAGGATGGTACACTTGAGGTACAGCTCCTTAGCATCAACCACATATGCAGCACTCTTGGCATCAAAGGGCTTGCTCTGGGCCTCAATCCTCTCCTTCTCTGGCTTCCGGAGGTAAATGGCAGCCTTGCCGTAAACGGCCATCTCTGCGTCCGTACTCATGGTGGAGGCTTTTTTCATGAAAAACATAAAAACATATTTTATCAACTGATTTTGAAATAAATAGCTGATGCTGACATTGTTTGGTCTGAAATATCCCTTACCCTTTTCTTCCACTCAACCTCAGAAGAAATTGGTTCCTTTGAAAAAGAGTCACTCCAGTTACAATGTCATACTTTGTCCACCCACAATATAATGCAAATAGCCTATGTAAAAATTATAATGCACCTAGATCCTAAGCAGTATAATCAGAATATAGGCCCAGACAAAATGAGTAAAAAAAGCATGCTTGTTGTCTCTGTACTCTACACAATGACAATAAAATTGAATCTAATCTAATCTAATCTAATGATGATTTTGTACTCATTCAATGTACTCAACGAACCAATAATTTAAGCATAGATACAAGGTTTTTGGATTTGGCAAACCTTATTTTAAATGACAACACTGCAATGTAAAACAATGACAAAGTAAAACCATTCTATGCCAAGGGCTTTTCTAAGGGTGACAGCTGAACAATCAGTCTGACTTACCACCAGTTGTAGTTTCTTCTTCTGCTGTCTCCACATCCCATCCTGGATCCTCTTATATAGAGGACCATGTGCAGGGCATGTTCCGAATATGGGCATGCCTTTGAAATCTATTTTGAATTACATCTGACATTTCAATGGAACATCTCCAGGTGCATGCCAACCTCTATTTTATTGTTAATGTGATATACGTAGAATAATAAAACAGTGCACTGTTGAGTATATGGTCCAATATCAAAATTTGTGTGAACCTGTGAAGACCAATTGTAATATTTTTGACATATTGCACAAATATGCACAATGAGAACAATTGTTTTGCTGTTCTTTTACTATACTTGCATCTCCACAACTATCACTGCTGTTCTGTTTACAATATATTAATACATAAATTAAACAACACAGATTAAACAGTGCTTCAACAGCATGGCATGGTAAAAGTAAATCTATAAATAAAAATGTCTGCAGCATTTACATTGTCAGTGCCAGAATAGGTGGACGGTTTGGAATACTTTAGAGTTTTATGACGCCATGCCAACCCGTCTTTAACAAGGAGATTGTGACCATGACCTTTCAGAGGGACTCATATGACATGTATTTTTGTGTGTTACATTTCATTTAATTTCACATTACAGATATTTTTTGCACAACAAACATGTGACACATGCGCATGCATACACGCGCGCACACACACACACACACACACACACACACACACACACACACACACACACACACACACACACATGCACAAACACATCAATTTGTATGAATCAAGTCAGTTAGTTATTTGGTAAAGGGTTAGCTCTATGGGCCTTGTAGAATGACAGTATTGATTCGCACTGCCAGTAAGGATAAGTGATGAGCCTACACAGGCGTATACTCAAAATGGTCCAGAGCCTGTTGGTTCTTTTTTTGCAACTTCTTTGTGAATCATCCACAGTATAAGTATATATATTTCCCCTGATATGCTTTGTTGATTATCTCGATATGGACACACGGCGTGTAAACTGTATTTACCTGTGTTCTGTATTTCCTCTGAATAAAAGATAACAATAACTGAAGGAGGACAAGGCCCAGGCTGCGCCCTTCACACTGACGTGTCTGTTGGTCGGTGAAGGTTCCTTTCAAACTGTGCAACCCCCCCAAACAAATCATATATAGTTCAAACATTTGCCATCAACATGCAGTGCAATCGAGTAAATTGAAGAACACGGAAAGAAGTGCATACAAAACAAATAGACTACACTGAACACTGAAGAGACCAACAGCAATCCACTAAAACAACTCAAACTGCTTGTGAGAAACAAGGCTCTCCAATATCAAAGGACCCCAAATTCCAGACATGTGTTGTGTATACAAGTACAAATCCTGCCAGAGTTGACAAGGACAAATGGGCTTTTAGAGTGAAGAAATATTGGGATTGAGTGCAGGTCTATGGGTTCCTACAGGTGAGTATCATAGAAGGGCAATTTTGAGAGTAAGAGATTCTAAAAGTCAAAAACAACTGGCAGTAAAATAATGGTGGTATCTAATAATAGATAGTGATATAAAATGACTGTTCCGCCATAGGGCCAGTGAAGACCATCCTATAGCCAGATATAGTAGACAACAATGTCCATGACATGCCACAACATTGAACGTGGTGTTGGATAGCTTGGCTGGGGGTGGGGGGGGGGCATTTTGATATTTGGGGCTGTGCTCTGCAGGCTGTATTTATTGCCACGCAGTGGTTATGATGCATGCCACGTTGTGCCGTACACACATGTATACACTCACTTGTACTTTTGTGAACAGATATCATTGCATCCGTTGTTTGTCAGACCTAATTATTAATTATTTGTTGATATAATTGACAGTTGAATATTTAATGTTATCTGTTATTGATTTATCAACCAATATCGAACTGGAAACACTCCTCAACAGCTACCCACGCTTTTATGTTTTTATCAGAAAATAAACATGTTTTATCTAAGATGTTCTCTTTGAGATTGCTAAGGCCTCACACACACTGAGTGGAGGAAAGGCCAATCTCCCTCCCATTAGTAAAAAAAACTTCAATATGTATTCATGAAGCAAATGCTAAATGCCCTAAATGTAAATGTAAATGTAAGCAACACGTATCTAAGTCACCCATCAAGCAGCATTTAATGTTTGACTGAATCAAAGCTAATGGATTAGTAAATACAAAATATCTATTATTCATTTCATTGAAGTCAAGGGAAATCTAAAATAGAATTTTGGCCAGCTGTAAACTCATATTGAGGACACAATAATAATAATAAACCAATCATAATAATATAATAATAATAATAATAATAATAATAATAATAATAATAACAAATAATGTATTAATAAAAGTGATGTAGTAATAAGAAATGGCAAAACCGACAAGTTTGGAAATGATATCGAAAACAAACATTGACGCTGGTTGTATGACCCAACCAAGGGTAAGGTCCAGTTGTCCATTGTGGCCACAGACAGCAAAATAATGTGTGACTGTTGGCAACATCACTGCAGTGAAGGGTGGCCAGTGCTAGCCAATCAGACGGGCCAATGTGCTCCTCTGGGCCATGTTATAAGAGGACTCCCACGCCCACTTGATAGACAAAGACTCTGCTTCGTGGCCATCGTGAGCTGTGACTTCTACTGCAAAGAGTCTAGGATATACCTTCACTTGTGCTTTTTTATGGTTGGTTGATGAAACACATTGTGGTTTGTAAACTTAGACAGTGCTTCGAGGACTAAAAGGTAATCTTAAACTAAAACACACCATTTTTTGGAATAACCTTCTCAAAAGATGGCTTGCCTCAAACCAAGTATCCACATTCAACATTGACATTGACATTGACATTTGTGTTTCAAAAGTAATAATTTTTTTCTGATGTATCAGTAAGAATGTTTCTAATTGTCAAACCTTTGTGTACCTTTTAATATGTTGATAGAAGGATATATTTTATATAGAGGGCATATCAATGTGTTTTTTTGCAGTGCGATATCAGTTATAGGGATATTGAGATGATCTGACTAGAGTAGACCCTCACACCTGAGGGTGGGCAGTGAATCCCCACCTCTGAACAGCGTGACGCCAGAACAAACTACGTCGTAAACATTCCAATTGTTCAAAGACACACGCGGGGAAATCACTTGAAGACAAACGCAACACAAAGGAACACCAACCCCTAGCTTTTGTCCCATCTAAAAATTAAGTAATATCAAACCATAATGTGCAAATTGTTGACTTACAGGTTTGAACACTGCTAGCCTTGATACAGCGAGCTTACCCCTCACCCCATTGGCCACCACCACCATTTCAGACTTGTTCAATAAATGGTTGAATGGTTAAATAATGATGTCATCTGCCACTGTGCTCTCTCACTCAGTTTTAAATAGACACACACACACACACACACACACACACACACACACACACACACACACACACACACACACACACACACACACACAAAGACAAGGACTGGTAGTAAGGAACATGTTTCATTTCATTAGTTGCGCTTACATTTTTATTGTTATATTGTTAATTGTCATCTAACAGATATTCCATAAATTGACTGAATTAAAACTATAATGTCCACTAAATACACAATTCTAAATCACATAATATACAGCTTAGCTTGGCTATGCCATATAGCGACAAGTGTAAATGAAAATGACACTAACAAATAAACATTGTGTGAGAATCATTTCACATGATAAGTCTATGTATCTCTCTCTCTCTCTCTCTCTCTCTCTCTCTCTCTTTATATATATATTCTATATACCAGTGTTTTTTTCAGGCAAGTACCCCCTAGCCAGCGCAAAGAATTTTTGTTGAAAATGGAAAAGGAGTAAAACACTGTGTATAAAGTGTCTGATTCATTAAACTTTGCAAACTGTGCAAAACATTGCATTCTCTTGAACTATTTGGAAATAAAACAATTAATAAAAAACCTAAATAAAAAATAAAAGATAATTAACTTAGTTATGAATAAATATTTGTGCACATAAAAATAATTATCAATTTAAAGTGCTCTCTTTAAGGATTACTAAAGATCTGTTTATTTAAAAAAATATATGAATATAATGTTCACAAAAAGAAATCTTCACAAAAAGATTAAAAAAAAGATTTTCTAATATACACAATATGTCACCCTGACATTAAAGAAGAAAGAACATCTTTAAGTATCAAAATAAGACTAGCATCTGACAGTTAGAAACTCAACATTGAGTTTCTAGCTGTATTTTATATATATGTTGTTGCATTAAACTGAGCACTTTTACAATTTTAGTGAGAAACTTGGGCTTCACTGAGGATCTTGGTCAGTCTTGGTGTAAGGGAGGGAACTGCTGTGATCAAGCTCTTCTCCAGGCTCAGTCTGTTTCTTTGCTTTGTTTTGATCACAGCCATTTGTAGCACCGGTATCACACCACTTACTGCGCCACTGGACCAGTTCTAGGTTCTAAGGAGTGGGGAGCAAAAATAATTATACCAGAGACCGTTGCTTTAAATTCAAAAGGCCGGCAATTTACTGACTGCAAAACACATATATAAAATACAGCACACGGAACAAAAATGCCCGGCAGGTTCCTAATAATGAGGTGAGTATAATTGGAAATAGTATTTCACTCTTTCTTTTGTTCTTTAGTTCACCTAGTTTATTTTAGTAAAGCTAATCTAGGTTAACTTAGACCAGTCTCTTTTCTCTTAGGTTACACCTATTTTAGAATTCCTATTTTTCTTCCTGAGTTAACTCTTTTTTCCTTTCTTTTACAGATAAGAGAATACCCTCATGTACACAATCAAATCCAACTGGACCACAATCATTTCAAATTTACATTTACATTTAAGGCATTTAGCAGACGCTTTTATCCAAAGCGACTTACAAAGAGTACATTTGTCATCAAATCACATTCAAAAATATGAACTCAATTTAACCCAATCCAGCTGTGCAGATTTCTCTTCCATGTCAGCAAAGTAGGAATGAAAATGTTGAATCAAGTTGGTCAAATGTTCCACTACAACTGACTTGACTGGGGCTCTGTCCGCATCCTCACTAGAAAGAAAATCATCCACTTTAGGAAAGCATGTGAAATTTCCCTGTGCACAGCCCCTCTCCACAGCTCTGCCTTTTTCAGGAAGCCACCCACCTTGTCATACAGGTTTAAAATGCAGGTGCCCTTGCCCTGTAGAGACATATTGAGTTAATTCAGTTTGCTGAATATATCTGCGAGATAGCACAGCTTTGCCAGCCAGTCTGTGTCCTGGAACAAGGTGGCGTGGGGGGATTTATGCTCCATCAGAAAGGTGTGTACTTTGTAATTCCAACAGCTGGTTGAGTATTCTCCCTCAAGAGAGCCAGCGCACTTCTGTGTGCAGCAGCAGCAGTTGTGTGTGTTCCGCTCCCATATTTTCACAGAGGCGGCGAAACAGGCGTGCATAACATGGCCTTGACTTTATGAAGTTGGTCACTTTGATGCTGTCGTTTAAAACATCATGGGCTCATTTTCTTGGACGCTAATGCCTCCCTGTGTATCACACAGTGAGGCCACTTCACATTGGGTTTTTCCTTTTTAATGTGCGCTGTGAGTCCCCTCGCGCTGCCCGTCATTGATGCTGCCGTGTCCGTGCAGATGCTGCTGCAGGATTTCCAGCTGAGGCCATTTTCACGGAAAAAAGTGTTGACATCATCAAAAATAAAGTTGTGATGTTTCAAAATGAACAATGATTCAAAACTAAACACATTCAGCAGTGGTGTCCTTTCCCTATGGAGAAAAAAAATGGCAATACTGTTACAGATATCTGTTTTTCAGTTTTTTCTATTGTCATTTCTGATTCAATCTGAAGTTAACATGGTTGGTCAGGTTACCTTGCCACCATCACGGCTTAGACCTCAGCTTGTTGAGTCTCAGGTCAGCACATCTGCAATGTCAACATGTTCCTCAGCCTCCTTCAGCTCATGTTGAACCTTGCTGCACTTGGACTGGTAATAGTTGGCCTGCTCCTCCTGTAGGAACATTCAAGTGTCGTTAAAATATGACGTGCTAAAATAAGTGAGAAATCCTGAAAAAAGTATTTAGTCATGTTTAACTTACTGCTTTCTCAGCTTTCCTTTTGTAAGCCATCCAGCTGTCATGAATATCATTAGTTAATCAACAGTTAGGTAAAGGTTATTACTGCTTTAACTAATATTAATTATTAGTTAATATTTGTAAACTTATTGTCAAGTGTCACCAATTCAACAAATAACCTTGCTTCCATAAGTAGGTTTATTCAGTTTTAGAAATTGTTTGTTGGTTGTTCACTAGTATGAGTTGTTACCTAATTTCTAATGTACAGTAAACATACATGGCACACCTTTTAAATCAACAAATTCATGCACATATTGTATTTCAGTGATTCATAGTACTCATTTCATAATATTGCTTATCTGCACAGTTCTATATTGTACACTTCATGTCATTTGTATCAACCAATCAAATTGAATTCCAATTATTACTAAATGACCAACAAAAAATAGACTTTGAAACAATATTTTATTGCATCTTACAATTTACAATGAACAAAAAGTCATATTTTATGACTATGTCTTTCAAAATGTACAGTGATGCAATACAACTTATTCAGCTGCCTCCTTTCCCTGGGGAAGACAAAAACAAATAAATCAATAAAACCAACCATTTAATATTTTTGTTGCGTTGATTTTCTAAGTTAATGATCTTATACAGTGATGAACTTACCTTGCCACCATCACGGCTCTTAGACCTCAGCTTGTTGACCTGAGTCTCAGCAACATCAGCGCGTTCCTCAGCCTCCTCCAGCTCATGTTGAACCTTCCTGCACTTGGACAGGTAAGAGTTGGCCTGCTCCTCCTGTAGGAACATTCAAGTGTCGTAAAGTGTGACGTAAAGAAAATAAGTGAGGAATCCTGAAAAAAGTCTTTGGTCATGTTTAACTTACCGCTTCCTCAGCCTGCCTCTTGTAAGCCTTCACCTTCAGTTGCAGCTTGTCGACGAGATCCTGGAGTCTGGCACCATTCTTCTTATCCTCCTCAGTCTAAAGTGATGGAAATGGTTATGCCTCAAAACTTGAGTATAACCTTTTCTGATATTAATTGATTTTAATATTTTTTTTATGTATGTTTATTGCACCTGGTATGTGAGTTCCTTCACTCTCCTCTCATATTTGTGGACACCCTTAACAGCATCTGCTCCACGCCTCTGTTCACCCTCAACCTCTGCTTCCAGCTCACGCACCTTAAGAAATATAATATATTCAATAAATATACTTTTATTATCGTGGAACTATATAGACATCCCTGTGTGATATTATCTTACTCTGGATTCCAGTTTCTGGAGCTGCTTCTTGCCACCCTTCATGGCCAGGTTCTCAGCCTCATCCAGGCGATGCTGAAGATCTTTCACTGTGACCTCCATGTTCTTCTTCATCCTCTCAAGGTGAGAACTAGTATCCTGCTCTTTCTTCAGCTCCTCAGCCATCATGGCAGCCTAATAACAAATTGAACATATTAATGAAGAGTTCCATCAATGTCCAATTACATGAATTAACAAATAAAAACAAACCTACATCAGTGATGGCCTTCTTGGCTTTGTCTTCAGCATTCCTGGCTTCCTGAACAGTGTCGTCCACCTCACTCTGGACTTGGACCAGGTCAGTCTCCAGCTTCTTCTTTGTGTTTAGGAGGCTTG
>OMKQ01086148.1:0-11368 GCA_900302335.1 Phycis phycis | reverse complement strand
TGTCGGCCATTTTGTGCAGCGTGACCTGGTGTCTTTTTTTTTTTTTTTTTTTCCAACACCTTTCTTTTTGTCTCATTCGTTTCAAAGGAGTGCCAAGGAGTTAAGGAAACATGTGTAGATTTAGTGCATCGTCTGTGTGCGTGTGCGTGTGCGTGTGTATGTGTGTGTGTGTGTGTGTGTGCGTGCGTGTGCGTGCGTGTGTGCGTGTGTGTGTGTGTGGTGTCCTTTTTCTGGTCCTGTTGAACGGCACGCCCCTGGCTGCCGGTGAATCGTGGCGTGCTTTTCAGTCGCTCTGCTGCCAGGAATCGGAGACTCTCCGCGGGGGGCGATCCACAGCACTTTTATTTCGTTGTGATTTTTTTAAAACACGTTTCAAAACGGCAAAGAATCACAGGCTCTGGTCTCCTGCAGACAAAGTCCTCTGCATGTGACTGTACAGATGACATGTATCATATGTGAAGACAAACAATTTCTTCTACTATAAATGTAATGATTTACTTTTTTGAAACTTCTTTTTTTCTTTTTTTTGTTTTCCTTCTTTTAAACGTTTTGAGTTAGTGCTCTCAGGACTCTTTAACCACATGAAGGTGTTTGCACCGTGAGCGAGTTCCCTGGGCTCCTTGGGAGGAACTGAGGCCATTCAAGTCCCCCTTACAGTTACGCACACGCACACACACACACACACACACACACACACACACACACACACACACACGTCCATTCCCATGGACCTATTGCAGTTGTCTGTTCTTTTGGAACGCGATGAAGGACACTACGAAAGACACTATCCTTGCTTTTTACTTTATTTTTACTTTAATTGACCATCACATGTGAATTACTTTTTTTGTGTGTGTTTTGCGTTCATCCGATCTTTTCTAACATCGTGTGCTAACATCTTGTGTTGTCTTTACTTTAGCTAGTTTCCGTTACGCGTTGTGGGAAAAGGGAGCGACACTAGTTTGGATGAACCACCTTGTATTGTCTATGATGATTTATTTTTGATTGTTTTTGTTACTGATGTCAAGGAATGAATAACCACTAACTGAAGGAGGGCTGAATCGTCTTACCTGGTCAAATATGATACGGAGGCTGGGAGCGCGAGAAACGGCCCCTGTGTTCCTCTCTCCACGTTCCTCTGTCCATGTTCCTCTCTCAGGAGGGGCCCGGGGTCCGCCATCTCTCCAGATGTGCGTCGCTCCACTGTCGCCGTGGTAACGGGATGATTGGATGGGTTTTTCAGGGCTCGGATCGCACAACACCTCAGTCCTTGGCATCACTTGGTGTGTGTGCTCTTGTGATGATGATGATGATGATGATGCATCAAATTCTTTGAGATCCCTCGCCAGGAGCAGGGCTCGGTGTGTCGCCTGGACAACAGTCAGGCTGTCATCACAGCAAAGCTCCCATTTGAACTAGTGTAATTTGTCATGGCGCTACAACAGAAGGGTGTAGACAGAACACATTAAAAAGGGACTCTAGTGGGGGATGTACAAAAAATATGTGAGATTACATCATTCTTCTGATAAATTAAGTCTTGAGAACAATAATTTTTTAAAGGAATTTATTCAATGTGGGCATGCAGACACATTTCTTAAATGTGATAAATAATTGACAAAGGTCTGTAATATTTATGTCTCAAGTAATCACTTTTTGCTTCCTTAGCTGATATTATTAAATAACATGGAACAATGTGAGGAGGAATGTTATTCCGTTGTATTGTCGCACTATACACAAAGAATCCCGTAGTGTTTTGAAGTGAGTGACCGAGTGGATCCAAGTGGCATTTTTTTTGTTTTATTTTGAAAAACCGAGTACACTTACCTCTTAGCCAACCAAGGCACCTGTGGGTGCCCATCTTCTTCATTGACATAAAAAAAAAAAGTGTTTTTTTTTTTTTTTTGCGTGTGTTTTTTAACCTAGTCCTCGTTGAAATGTTTACTGTCGTTTTGTAGACTGGTGTGCATTGCGGCCCTGTGAGTGGCCCACTCTCACTGGACTCCACACACCATGCCTTCAGAAACCATGATGCAGGTGCTTTTTGCAAAACGGTACATTCACACACGTCTTGTCATTTTTACTCGTTACATCTTTTGAATAGTGGTGATCTTTCATTTTGGAACGTTTTGCTGTGTACGGCCAGCTATTTCAAAAGTCTACTAATGTTAAACCTGACCGTCAGTAGTCCTAAAGATGAGAGACACTATGTATTTTGGTGCTACTCCTGTGGTAAGTTAAGTTTTGGTGCATACGTCTAAACGAGATACAAATTTGGAGGATGGCACATTGAACAACCTAGCTAAATAGAAAAACACTACTTTTGATAGAACATAAGGTGGTTACTTTTGAATATACCGTGTCATGACTGTATCATGGTTTTAAAAGTCTGGGTTGGACAAAATGCAAACCTGTCCTTTTGTTTCATCCACAAGCTCAACAGTGTGAGTCACATTCAGCAGCACCGGGTAGAACCCTGAAGGGTTCGAGGGCCTTGAATTGAGCCCCTTTTCCAACCGTTTGACGTCAGTCAGTTTGTTACTTTGTTGTTGTTTCGTTCTCTCATCGTATTGCCATGAGAGTTAAAATGCTAAATTTACACTTGGATATGGGCACACAGTGTGGAATGGCAATTCATTACTCTTATTGCACCAATAGGAAAGTTCCATACACCGACTGCCGTTGTACAGACCGTCTTATTGGCTGAAGAGGCAGCCTGGCATCTGCCTCAGGGGACTGAGTATACTCAGTGTTTTATTTCAGTCTTAAAGGTTATTTTATTCATTCGTGTGGTATGTGTTCTCATGTCCGTCACACCCATCATCTTGCAGTGATCAATATGAGCATTTGGACTACGGTCCGTGTCCCTGGTGGCCATTGATTTACATCACAGAGGAATGGGGTTTTAAAATGGTTGACATGGTTCTACGACTCCTCATCGACATGGTCTGTACAAAGCAGAGACATCTTTTTGATTCCACCGTCAAGGCTACGTCCCTACAGTTAGCCATGGCTATATAAATATAAACTTGTACAGAACTTAGAGAATTTGCATTTCATTTGAAGATGAAAATTACATTTTGATACGTCTGTTGTTTTTTTTTTTGTAATCTAATTCTGGAGTAAAATGTTCAAAGATGTTCACGTGTGATAAACCTTATAAGTTATTCATGTTCCTATGTGTGCTAGTTCAAATAAGATTTGATTATAATACCTTTCCTCCACACATCATCAATGGAAAAAACGGAAGAAGAAAAAAAAACATTCAGTGTAATAGACTTATTGTTGCATTTTTAATTTAGTCTTATTCTGTGGCACGGTGTGGGGAGACGAAAACAAATGCCTGTAAATTTGACTTTCCATTTTTATTTTCTAGTCTTGATTCTAGTTTTGAATAAACGTGCACTGACATGTCCAAATTGAGTTGAAATGTTGTAGGTGATGTAGGCCGAAAGAACACGAGTAAAAAGTAAAAACTACTGTCTGATTTTAATGTTCACTGTGTTTTATACAGTATCAGAAATTTTTGTTCACTTTGAACATTTTTACTAAAAAAAAAAAAAAAAAAAAAAAAAATTCAAATTGTATTGTGCAAAGAGATGTAATTTTTTGGAGTACTTGAAATGCATTAATTAAAAGACTCGATCAAAATAAACTAGACCCCTGTTTAATGTCTCAGCCGATGGATCTGGTTTGGTTTTTGGACCATTTCGCCTATTATTCAACAGTTCTCTGAGGTTTTATATTTCCTGTCAATTCATTTCCTTACTTTGATGTTTTCATTTCAAGTTTAACCCTGATGTCCTCATCAACATGAATAAACAATAAAGAAATCAAACAAGAGCATAAACTAATTCCTTTGACATGGAATTCTATGAAATGGGCACTTTTTAATAGTTTCCTTCTGAGATGTGTTACCATGCCAAAAGGATGACGAGCTACCTTTCCAGTCATCTGCGATTCATTTTGTTTGTGCTGCAATAACCACAGTGCTGTTGCTTCCGGACGGATCCAGTACTGTCAGTACTGTGTGTGTGATCACCGCGGCCTCTCGTCTGCGCCTCCCTGTGGCTCTGAACATGCAGTAGCAGCACACGAACAGCAGAGTGCAACACATGCAACATGGAGACGTGTTGAGTTTCTCTCCGCCGACCAAAACAAAGTACTATTACCATAATGTTCGTTCTTTACAGCTGAATGTAGATGGGGAAACGGCTAAAAGAAACCATCCTAGTTAAGACTGACAGAAAATATAACTTTTTCTCCTACATGAATAAGCATTGAAGTTTTTATCTTTATTTTTGCATTATTTTTTTATTTATTATTTGAAGAGGAAATTAACGTACAAATTGTCCAATGATTGTAAATTGTAGGCCTATAAGCAATCACGCCTGTCGTGGTGGAAACGTGTGTGTAAACGCAATGGAACATGACAGCGTATTGATTTTCAATGCGGATCCTCGTGTCCAATCACCGTGACATGTGTGGCGCGTGCAGGCCAACGAGCAGGGCAGTGCGGCGTGTTGGCGCCGGCGGTGGGCAGGCACTGAGCGGCGGGCCGCGTGTGGGCCACAATGTCACCACTTTTCTCACAGTTCTTACAACATTCTCCCTTTTCTCCTTGTACTAAACAATGCGGCAATCAAGAGAAATCCAATGATGCTACTGTGAGTGGTTCAGTGATCGGGATGAACAAAGCCCAGCTTTGTCTCGAGTTGTAGATGATGTCACCGTCTGTCGAGTGTCTCCCAGATTTAGTAGACAACCCCTTGTCTAATTTATGACCAAAGAGGCTAAACACATGATTAAATAAATAAAGATTGTAGTTTGTATGATTATGCTGTAATTATTCGGTTAACTACAGCTGTAGCTCATGGAGGGTTAATTGTATGAAGTGTATTTTAGGCCTACGTACGTTAAGCCAAACCAAGATGAACATAAACATTTGTTTCATTTCATGGAAGATACGGAATAAACTATGCAGTCTATGCAGCCCCATATCGGCAATATTATGTCAAATATCTATTGTATTAGCTTAGTTTCAGGGTAATGCTATTGGGCAACAAATTAAATGTTTGAAATAAGAAATATATTTCTGACCAATTTTTAATTAAGGCAAGACACAACTTCAGACATGTTAACAACGGTACTCGGCAGGGAATTATTTGTGCCAAAAAAATGAATAATGATTAAAACAGAAAAAACACATGGAAGAAAATAGAGCAGTACAGTCGTAAATAATCACATGTTCATTTGATGAGCATAATAGAGGAACCAAATTCACGTTACAGAAAATTATTGCTCTAAAATCTAGTGCATTCGAGGGCAGGGTATTTCACACATCACTTGTTATTTACAAGACCGTATTTACAACACACACATGTTCTTTAAATAATAGACATACAGAACTTGAAAACAACAAAATAAGTCTGAATAGACAAACATCTTCATTACAGTCTATTGTCTTGGAAAATATATTATATGCACAAAGTCTTATTGAAAACTCCAGTGCGCGCAATAGTCATTAAGTCAAAAATGTTTTATAGTCTTTCCAGCTAAAAACTAACTCAGAAACAGATGTTGAATTGTAGAACATATGAAGAAAGCAGTGCATGTCCATAATGTTAGCAAGATAGGTCATGTTATGTTCTAATGTTATGTTATAAAGATGCCATGGTGTTATTTTATAACCACACTGTTTAGGCCATGGTGATCTATAATATTATGGTAAACTGTTATATTATCATGTTATAGCCACACTGTGTCACTCATAGCAGTCATCGTGGTTATGCTATGATGTAATGTTATAGTTGTGTGGTATAATGTTATGTTAATGTTCCAGTGTTATGTTAACAACTGACTTGTGGCGATCATCTCGGTTACGCTACATTGTTATGTTATTATGCTATTTGAATGTTGTGATATAAGTTAATATTCCAACTTTATGTCATAGCCACATCGTTTAGCTTATGGTGATTTTATTGGTTATGTTATGATGTGATGTTATGATGTGATGTAATGTTATAATGGCGTGATGTTATTTCATAGTAACTTTGCTTAGCTCATGGCGATCATCTCATATTTGTCCTTGAGACTGCTGTCGTCATCTTCCTCATCTTCCTCCTCCTCTTCCTCATCCTGGGGCTTCTCCGGCTCGTCCGGGCTCGGGTGGGGCTGCTGGGGGTGGTGGAGCTCGATGAAGAGGTAGTAGAGGACCGCCCCCACCAAGCCCCCCACCATGGGCCCGGCTACGGGGATCCACCACCAGTAGTCTGCGGTACTGTGGACGGCAACAAGAACACAGGGAACGTGTTGTGTGGGGAGGGTGTTTGACTAACAGGGCAAAAGGTTCTGCATTCGAAAGCCCCAATGTCTGCAGCCTACCTCTGTAGGAAACCCTGAGCAAGCTGCAAAACCCCTACCTGCTCCTTAAACTGATCTGTAGTTGAACTCCCTGTACGTCTATTTCGGGGTGGAAGGAATGTGCTGCAGCGAGTGTGTTTGACTGCTGGTTTAAATGGTTCTTGGTTCAAAATGGTAACGTCTACCTGCTGGAATCCATAAGCAAGATGCCTAACCCATTACCTAATCACACGCATCGAAAATCACTGTCAGTCACTTTGGATAAAAGCAACGGCTCAACGACAGAATGCAGAATGCTATGATGCAGGAATAAACCCGAAGACGTTGCAGAAACGCTGGCAGCCAGCGGAGCTCCCTGGCCTCTGCAGGGTCTGGCTCTGGGTCTCTCCCATGCATCGACTGCGTGCGGTGGGCTGCACGTGGCCTTATATAACAGGGTGATCTGGAAGGTGCTCTGTGAGTCAGGGTTACTTGCAGTTCTTTGTTGTCGGAAAAATCAATTGTGCTAATAGGATCCATTCTGAAATAATTAGAAGCATTTCTTTTTTTTTTTATTTCTGTATGGTCAACTTTTAACTTTAACTAACGTTTAGAAAGACCGTTGCAATGTAACACTAGAAAATCTTGTTTTTTTTAACCATCCATGTCTTAAATTCACATGTCCCTATAGGCCTAATGACAATTAGACAATAATAACAATGATTACTATAATAATTTTTTTTCTTTGAACGTTTACGAGAAGTAAAACAAATCTGGCTGCTTCACGCACATATTGTGACAACATTTGTGTACGTGTGTATGAAGCAGTTCTTTGTCTGTAACAGAAGAGCCCAGTGAGAGGGACACTGGGCTGCTCCACGGGCAGCCGGACTACCTGAAGACCTCCATCCCCCAGCCGGCCACGGCGGTGAACAGCCGAGGCCCCAGGTCCCGGGCCGGGTTCACAGGGTAGCCACAGTTGAGCCCCATGGAGACCGCGATGGCCATGACGATCAGGCCAATGGCCAGAGGCTCGACTCCCTTGGGCGCTCCGATGTTTCCCCCGTCGACGATGGCCAAGATGCACAACACCAGCATGCCGGTCCCTACAACCTGGGAGTCAAGAGTGAATGAGTGAACGAGTGAGTCACCGTGTTCACCTTCCAGAAAACGTACGTTCAATTACAGCACAGAGTCCATTGCTTCTGTATTATTCTGTGTTTTCTACATATATTTCACATACATTTAGAGTGGACATCGCGTTAAGCAGACCAGTAGTATCTACAACTGATCCATGTAACAACAGATTGCTTGTTGTAGTAGTTTTGTACAATGAATTCATTTAATTGTAAATAACCAGACATAGGATCCACTATACATATTACGTCTGGATGACTACTCCACCTAAACTGAAAACTACTGTCTGCCATGCCCATAGATCTGACCTGGTAATGGTCCCTAGGAAATGGGGTCATTTAACACAACAGCAAAACTCAGTAAGAGGTGCTCTCAAGCTAAGTAGAACAATCAATTAGCATCAGACACATTTTCTAAAAACTCACAACTAGACTGTCTATAGAGTTAGGCTTAAAAGAGTTAGACTAAACAGAGTTAGACTAAACTAGAGTTAGCCGAAACAAAGTGAGATGAAACAGGGTCAGACTCAACAGAGGTAGACTAAACTGGACCAAACAGAGTTAGACTGGAGCAGCATGGGTCATCTACGGTCATCTGTGCTCACCTGATCGATGAAGCCGCCAAGGGTTGACAGGTGTCTTCCAGGGTAGGAAGCGAAGATGTGACCTGTGGCGTTGATGCCTGTCACCGACAGAATCCCACTGGTGAAGTCCATGAAGGCATCTGGAGAGACACGTCAGGACAAGACAGTGGATACAGGTCAGCCATGTAGGCACAGAGCAGGAGTCTTGTGGTTTAAAGAACAATGCAGATTTCTAAGGAGATTAGGTTAAACACTGAAGATGAACACTCTGCTTTTATACATTCTGAATCACCTAATTTGGGGTTTTCGGTTTGAACACAAATGGTTGGATGAGTATATATGAAAACAACACACGTGGATGTGTGTGCATGTGTGTAACGACACAGAAGCCATAAGCACCATAATATAAACCAAACACTGCGGCCGCCCCAGCGAAAGCACCCAGAAACTGTGCCAGGACGTATATGGGGAACTTCCAGATCTTCAGTTTGCCCAGGATCACCATGGCCAGCGACACGGCCGGGTTCACGTGTCCCCCTGGAGACGGCACAACAAAGCAGAGGGTGGGAGATGGGGGGGCGCGGGGGGGGCCAGAGCGCTCCATCATTAGCCTGGCCGTCACGTTGTTCAATGTTGTTTTTATTAGGAGGGGCAGAAGAAGAGCAGAAGGGGAGCCGATCCCTGGGGGAGGGGCCGGTCTGTCACAGATGTGCCTCCCCTCTTAACTCAGCGCACAGTCAACAGCAACAATGGGGTTTGCATTATAACGTCATTGTCAAAGTTCAGGCAAAAAACCCCAGTGAGGCAACTCTGCCACTCTGCATTAGAATGCAATTGGAGACCAGCGTAGAAGCTTTGTGTGTGTGTGTGTGTGTGTGCGTGTGTGTGTATGTAGGCGGCTGTATGCATTTGTAAATCTGCTTGCGTTGTTTTGACTTAGCTAATGAAATGGAAACCTCATTTGCTCTTTCTGAGAGGAGTGCCTTCAGTGATAGAGAAAGGAAAGTAGCCTAATGATCAATGGTGTTTGCAGTACATGTAGCGCCTAAGGTGCTGTGTGACCTAAATGGAGCTGATACTATGAATGTGTGTCTGTCCTCAGCAACAGACGATAATCGATGGCCAGTTGTCATTCAGATACTCTGGACTGGAGCTGGAGTGTTCCCCTAACCCCTGTATGGCAGATGGCTCAACCAGAAGCACAAAGGCTGCAAACTATATAAGAAAAAGTTACTATCATCATAACATCAGCACACCAAAATGTAATTTGTTAGGTCACAAATAGACTTTAGCTTTTTTTGGACACCATCAGTTCAGTTACACCACCGTTGCAATGAATCCCACTGATCAAGTGGTTTCATCGCAGCCGCTCTCTCTGCATGGCCGCGCTTTCTCCATGTTTGTGGACGTGTGTTTACCTGAGATCCCCCCGGCCACGTAGCTGGCCATGGCGAGCCCCACGGAGAAGCCGAGGTGCACGGTGAGGGGCTCCCCCAGGGTGTTCCTGCTGAGGACCGTCTGGGCTGCAGAGCCGCAGCCAAACAGCTGAAACACACGACACGTTTACCTCCACCAGGGTCTTCACGTTTACCTCCACCAGGGTCTTCACGTTTACCTCCACGAGGGTCTTTACGTTTACCTCCACCAGGGTCTTTACGTTTACCTCCACCAGGGTCTTTACGTTTACCGTCTGCGGCTCGATTCCATCACGCATATTATGGATTTCAATATATTTTTTCGAATTTTAGTTTTGTTCTTTGCTATGTTAACTTTAACTTTTGACGTTTCTTTTTCATTACTTAACTGACCTGTAGGCTAACTCTGCAGCTGCAATGCCCACGTTTCCCATATGGGATGAAGAACATGTATCTCGTCTTATCATATTTATTCATGTGATAATATGTGATCATATCATAATGGGATAACAACATATGTTTTCAGTCTACCTTGAAGCAATTGGAATGGGAAAGATGATTTATGCTCATTAGATAAATTCTTTCCCATGGGAAAACAAAGAAAAGTGAGTTCTTTTGTTTGTTGACCACAGGAAGAAGAACGTGTCGTACTCACCACCAAGACGAAGGTCCCCAGCAGCTCGGCCAGGAACTCCTTCAGTATTCCATGTTTGAGAACGCAGTGCCGCCTCATACTTGCCTCCTGCTTTGATTCCCTGCACCACTGGGTCAACCACTGTCAGAACTGCCAGTTATTCCAGTGCCAGTGACCCTCCCCATGCCCTCCCCCAGCCCACCTTCCAAACCCCTCCAACCATTCAGCAGAGATGATTGATCCAGGAACCCAGCCCAGCCCAGCAGATCCAACCTCATCAGGGTCCAGCATTTACAACAGCAAGCAAGCAATCAGGCTGTTTTTCTACTATACTATCTTTTCATTGTATATTCATTCGTTAAATGGTACTTTTCCATTTTAATTGCAAGCGAAAAAGCTTCAGTCGGACGATGAAGATGGCTCATGAAATATGAGATATTAGTTTAATAATTTCTTTTGCAACATGTACCATTTTACCTCAGACATTAATACAATAATTTAGTGCATGTGTATTTATCTAGAAAAAACATTAAGTACATGAGAGAAAAGGCCGAGCTACAAACAGCTTTGCTGCGTGCCACTGTTTGGTCAAAGCCAGTGAGTCAGTACTTGCACTCTGCACTCAGTACTGCAAGGCTGTAGTTAAAGATGCTGCCACTAGGGGCCAGTATTTGTGAGATACCACCCCCAACATTAATATCACACACAAGTAATGTAACACAGTTATGAATAATGATGAAGATCTTGTCAGTTCAGTGTCACTTAGTCATCCGGATGTATGTTCAGAGCTCAGTCAGATGCCAAGTCGTCCAGGTCTTCGTCATCAGCCACTACCGAGAGCTGACATGATATCTTCTTATGCCTGAACCCCAATAACAACGAAAAACATGAATTTATTATACATACATAATACAACACACCCTTATCATAGTGTCAATGAACTGTTAACTAATGTAAAGCAGTGTGTGTGTATGTGCTGGCATGTATGTATATGTGTGTGTGTGTGTGTGTGTGCTGGCATGTATGTATGTGTGTGTGTGTGTGTGTGTGTGTGCGCATGTGTGTTTGTGTGTGCGTGTGCGTGTGTGTGTGTGTGTGTGTGTGTGTGTGTGTGTGTGTGTGCGTGTGCGTGTGCTGGCGTGTGTGTGTGGTCACCTCAGTGTGCTGAGGTGTCCGTGGAGCTGTTCGTTGGCCTCCATCTGCTCATCCAGGTCCCTCTGCAGCTTCTTCTTAGCGTTCTCCAAGCGCTCTATCTCCTCCTCC
>OMKQ01086080.1:0-10000 GCA_900302335.1 Phycis phycis | reverse complement strand
AGCTCCTCTCCCCAACTGGCTGGTGACTTACCTTATTATTGCCTGTCTGACCATCTAATGAAAAAGTGTCTAGTGTTCCCACCCACCTCCATCACTGCTCGAGATGTGATTGGCTCATTCCTTGAGTGTCAGCCGTAATGACAGCCTTTAGCGTTGCTCTTTGACTTTTATTGGCTCTCTGGTGATCGCTTCCTTCGCTGCCTCTCTCTCCGCCTCTGTCTCGTTCTCTCTCTCTCTCTCTGTCTGTCTCTAAATAGAGACGGACCCATGTCTTACAAAAGATGCAATTTGTTCATTTCTTCGGCCCTCACGCTTAATAATAGCTTTCAACTGGCACGACTTTCTCTCTGAATGAGAATGTCTCTGCTTGCTGGGGTGGACTTTTGATTAAACTGAAGTCATTGTTTGATTGAACTATTACTCTCTAATGGAAACAAACCAGGCACTAAATCAATCACGACTGTATACACCAACCCAAACCCACCTTACTGGCGTGTATATATACTGGCTATAGACTGGCTTCCATTCTCATTGGAATTTAATACATTTGTATTTACTGTATTTATGTATCTATTCTGTTATTTTCAACATGCTTCCTTAAAATCACAGCACCATTAACAATCTCATATCTAACCTCACCATAAAGTTGCATAGATATACAGTATATTTCTATTTTATGACACTTTAATTGTATTTGCCAGTGACCTGCTGTTGTTATCGGCTGTGTCCTTGCTGCATTTTATTCGCTGTATGATAGATGGTGCAATTTGGCCTCAGGAGACAGTGGTCACCCACCGGTTGGTTGAAGCCAGCTGGGTGTAACAACTCAACATTTTAAACCCACTTTTATTGTCTGTTTGTATTTTGCATACCTTTCTTGCACAGTCACTAGACACAATTGACTCGTGCGTGTAATGGTATAATATAACATAATATGTAGCATATTGTTGGGTATAGTTTCAGTAATGTAGCGTATCAATAATGTCTAGATGGCTAACAGCTACTAATTCACTGACGATGGGTCGACTCCCTCACTCCTGTCCCGACCATTACCTCAGTTATAAAGCATAAAGAAGAAAGTATAAAGGCATATTTTCTGGATGCTTCTTCGTAGTTTTATTGTAACGTCATGTTTGTCTTTTATTCTATGCATCCTGTCCCTGCCGCTGTGGCGCCCACATTTCCCACTCGGGATCAATACAGTATTATGTTGTCTCTTTTCCCCTCTTTTTACAGAAACAAAATGGTATGAACACACACCAAATCAATCCCTGGGCCCAGCGTGAGCTGCAGCAGCAAACGCAGGTTAAGCAATTTGCTTTGTTCCGATTGGCTGAAAGTAGCGCCAGGTGCTGTCACCAGTCAAACAAAACAATTGCCGTCAACAGCATCACATGCGAGCAATTTGAGCAAATCAGAGCGAGCTATTGTAGTAACCTGTGCTTCAGCGATAACGGCGCCGTCGCTGAAGTGTGATGTAAGTGTTGGGTGTCTGTTGGAAGGCAGCTTTCGGTCTCTGTCTCGCCAAGCAGCCGCAGTGTGCCTGGAGAGATACTGGTGGCGTCGGGCTGCAGGCCGGCCTCTCGCTATTCAGACGAACATCTCCGGGCCCGTGCAAGTCTTTTATTTTTATTGACTTTTTGTCTGCTTTCAACAAGAGCCCGGCGTCCCCTGGAGCCCAGAGGCGTCACCAGCGCCGTGCCGACGACTGCGGGCCTCGCTTTGAGACGAGTGACTATCTCTCCCCTCCGCGGAGGAGACACCTCCTCCCCGGGCCAGGGGCGGCAGAGAAATGTTTGTCAAGGAGAATACGACAGCAAACCCAAAGATATGTCACATGATTTACAAAGAATGTCACCACAATTACCAGAGGTCAGGGGCAGGAGAAAACTTCAGAGGTCTCAATGGGACTAATAGTCCCATAGATACTGTATATATATATATATATATATATATATACTGTATATACCATATATACCAGGGATACACAACCCGTAAGAAACAGCCAGCAGAGACTGCAAGTGCTCTCTGTGTTTAGTGGAGTCTTCTCAATGGTTTCCTGCTATGGCAATGTGTATCAGGTTTAATATAGATAAATATACAGTATACATATAGAGGGTAGAAGGCAGGGTATTTAACTCCCATCTCAACTTGTTGTAAATAGTTCATTACAGTAAGGATGGAGCGCAATGGGTTCAAATTAAAATATTCTCGCAAAAAACAAGCTCAATTATTTCCCCCTCTGCACGCTGGGAGCATTTTATTCCAGTTTGACCCCATTTCCACGATGAGTGACCTGTGTTTGATCGGTGTTTGTGTGTTGTTCTAAGTGTGGTATCATGCAATATAGTCTTTGTGACTTGCTGCAAACCACATGCAGCCTTGCGTAATGGTACCGCTAGTACTGGCACTGTTTAAGAGGTGGAGAGGGAGAGCAGTTTATAGTCATGACTGTCTGCGTGTGTGTGTGTGTGTGTGTGTGTGTGTGTGTGTGTGTGTGTGTGTGTGTGTGTATGTGTGTGTGTGAACTGAGATAAAACAGTGTGTGATGAAGTGCCCACAGTGTCTTTACTTTTCCCTCTCTTGCCTTTAATTTAAGCTAATTAGCAAAGGCCTATTAAATAAGTGATGTGTTTGTTGGTGTGCTGAGCTCATTTGTTGTTTTCAGCCCCCCATGGCCATATAACAGAATAAATAAGTATTGCTTGCTAGCTAATTCTTGTAGGCATTCGATTTATTTTGTTTAAGGTCCTCACACATGTAAGGGGTCTAATTAGCAACTTGGCAACGCTATCCAAAACTTGTATTGTTGTGTGCAGGGGCTTTTTGAGCTAGAAGAGTTATAAGTGACGACTTAGGACCCCATAGAAGAGGCTAACTTAGAATTGTATTGAGTAGGTATTAAGGCTTTAGGAGAATCTACCGTGATGTCAGATGTTTCAATGTAGTGCGCATTAGTGCCATTAGCCACCAACAAGTCAAATCTCTGAGGTGGTGAGGCAACAAAACACTGTTTATGGAACGAAATGCTGAGCTTTCCTGTAAAAGACTACGTTGTGATCAACCATAATCACACCGACGACAGCCGAGTCAAAACAATGGAGCGTTCTAATTCTAATGGTGGAGGAACAAAGAGAATCCATGCGTGGTATGCACTCCCATAACAGGGGAACACAGTGGAAGAACAGATACAGCCGGGTCCAACTCTTAGACTTATAATGGCCCTGTTGTGATCCTGATCACAGTCAACAATCATAATACATGGAGGGAGCGACTTCTTTGCACTGTAAATTTGTTATGCGCTGTTTATTTGCGGGATGCGGAATTGGCCCAGGGAAAGCTTGTCTAATAAACACGCTGTGTTTGTAAATATGAGTTGGCTTTTGTTTGTGTGTTCATGTTCTGCATGCCATTATCGCTCTCTGCTCAAGTGGCTTTTTTTTTAACACATCCAATCACTGTTGTGTGTGTGTGTGTGTGTGTGTGTGCGTGCGTGTGTGCGTGTGTGTGTGTGTGTGTGCGTGTGTGTGTGTGCACACACCTCAGCGGGTACCAGGTGTGCGTATGTTACTTGCAATCCTCGAGATGCCAAACTGAGACAATCTCAGCGATTAATCCAGCTCCCCTGCCGGGTGAGAATAATTCAGTGTTTTTCCCGTGCGCCTGCCACACTATATCTCTTCATGTCTCATCTCAGGACACAAACAGTCCCTGAGCAGCATGCTAAACCACATAAAAGCCCGTAACCCCGGCCTCTTCCTTCCCACTTTAATTGATCCCTGGAAACTTTCCCTATATACCTAACGTATTGGGGGGGGTTGTACCGTGAACAGACGAAAAAACGATTTTATCGACACTATCAGCGGCTAACGACCACGAGGACCGTGTCGAGAAGCTGAATTCACTGAGGTAAATATACTCCAACACCTCCCATCTGGCCGCGCTCTCCGGCTGGCCTGCTTCCCCGATGGGGGAGCCAATACATAGGCTGCTCCGGGGGGGTCAGCCACGCACATGGGCAGAGTTGGATGACGCCTAATGGAGCGGTGCCGTGTTATTCACTCTTCTCTTGTTTCAACGTCATCATCAATGGTGATCAATTTTGGGTTGAATTTTCCCTCGCAAGTGTTCTCAGTGTCGTTGGTATTAAATGCGGTCCCCACAGGCCCCACAGTACAACACGGACTCTGACTTCAAGCAACGCAAAGGTCAAGGAAACCACTCCAACCCCCCCCGTGGGAAGAGGCCTTGCTCAATAATAACTGTACGGGGATGGACGTCTCTGTCCGTCTGTGTTTGTGAATTATGGTCTGGCACCAGCGGGGCCGCGCTGAATGGGCCGGCGCTGGGCCCGCTGGTCGGGTTCGGCTCCAGGCACCCAGAGCCCCACCGAGCCTCATTACTCTGTTTGCTGGGCCGATAACCACAGAATGGATCCTTCTGCACCGCAGGAGGAGACGGTCAGGACGAGAAAGAGAGAGATGGTGGGAAGGGACGGGTGGAGATACTGTGTGTGTGTGTGTGTGTGTGTGTTGGAGGGGAGGTCATCAGATTAATCAAAAAGACTGAGCAAGGAAAAAGTGAGTGCAGATAGGTTGGTGATGAGATAGGCAGAGAATAGAGAGAGAAAGAGAGAACGATGGGAAGAGAGAGAGAGAAAATGTTGGGCACCTGCCTGGCTTCCAACCTCAGAGGCAATAAATCTCTGAACCCAGGAGTGAGAGAAGAGAGGAAAGAGAGGTGGGTAGGTACTCTGTGCGTCTGCAGTTTGGTCAGTCCAGCCAACGGTACTGGGAGAGAGCAACGCAAACAGCAGACACGCTGGGAAACGCATGGGAAACGCGTTGTCGGTGTCTCCCTGTGTGTCCCAGTGGAGTCATGCACGCATGTGTGTACATGTAGACACACAGAGACTACTGCTCCGACACAACCCACATCCACATACTTACTGAAGTCACACTTTGATTAGCGCTTCATATATTTCATATAATACACAATCACAAACAAGCACAAACACACACAAGTTCCGAGTGAGAGATTCAAAAACACAACTAAATTCTCTTCAATGTTTGCTGGATTTCCTTTGCTTCCTTGTTCATCTTTCTTTGAACATGGAGGATGTGACTTGTAGTTGTAGTTTGGTGTAGCTTGTATCGCTGGTATTTGGGTACAACCAGCTGATGATTTAGCATGGTTCCTGAGACTAGGATTCCCAGCCACCATCTTGAGAATCAGCAGACAGCCTCTCTCTCTCTCACTCTCTCGGCCAATTCCCATGAGGGCTCAGAATAGATCCTTTTTCATTTGTACCTAACCTGGATGCAACCATCTGTGTGTGTGTGTGCGTGTGTGTGTGTGCGTGTGTGTGTGTGTGTGAGTCTGTGTTAGTGTGTCTGTGTTGTGTGTGTGTGTGTGTGTGTGTGTGTGTGTGTGTGTGTGTGTGTGTGCGTGTGTGTGTGTTTGTGTGTGTTTGTACTCCTGTGTGTGCGTGTGTTCCCGGTGTGTGTGTTGTTAACTCTCCTCACGTCTATAAAGGGAGGAGAAGCCCAACGCCCTGCAGAGTGTCAGCGCTGCGGTCGGAGCCATGAGAGCCGCGCCAGATTGCAGGCTTCACACTGAATCTCGCCGCGTGAGGATCCGTCTTCACGAGGGTAAAGCCCACAGCACACAGAGAGCCAGGAGGCGCTCCGTAGCACAGTCTGTAGCGCGACCCGGAGAACGACAATCACGTTGTTTAAACGGAGCGTGGCAAATGGAGCACGAATGTGTTTGGGCCGCGATTCGTTTTTGCCTGATTCGTGTAGGACTCCGGTCGACTCCTGACACCAAGACTGAAAAACATTATTTCGCGACAGTCCAGACATGAGCGCGCGCTTTGGGCTTAAGGATGACAGGCAGGGGAGGCGCGACGCACGCAGACTACAAAGCCCTCGAGCCTTCACATGAGGCAGATAGACGTTTGTACAAGGTGAACACCGTGGCAGGGCTGACCTTGAGCGCCACGTGAACACACTGACCACTTTACACAGCAGAAACATCAAAAAGGACTATGAATGTGTGTTAACACAAACATAATATATATTCAACGCTCACATTGTGTATTCTCTATTCAAATGTCAAATAGATGCTTTCACTGGGGTAATACAGATCTAGCAGATGACTTGTATTATACTCACTAGGTGTTGGCTGATTGACATCCATTCACGTCACCTATCTCGGCTATCCAAGCAAGCGCACAAAAGTGGGGCTGTAATATGAATGGGCTCATTCACAGTTTTCGGGTTGGCTGTTTTGAAGTAAATCAGTGCGTTTCTGTGTTGTGGCAGGAAAGACATTGTGCTGGATAAGCCGTATTATGCTCAGTATTGATCTGGCTAAATGCACCAGGGAACTCTCCAAAAGAGACACGTTGAGCGGTGAGACGCAGCTTAAGGACAGATAAAAGCCCCTCTAAAGCATCATTTAGATGACATCGGGGGTTTGTACTTATTACATAGTTTTAAAAGCAAAAGGACGAAAGCAGAAATCCTCTGCCTTTTCAGAAGAATGGTGTCTCCCTGGCGTATACGTGCTGGCGTGTGTCTGATGCGATGCGTGCGTCTTCCCGAGGACATTAGGAGTAATACGGTCCTCATCCCAGAGCTTTAAAGATAATGCTGAAATGTGTCTTCTGTCGACCGACGGCAAACAAGGGTCCGTGTGGCGCTGTAACGCAGACTGCACTGTGGCTGTTTACTCACCAGTGATGATTGTGTTTTTAGCTAGGTAGTGCGGGGAGGCGCGTCCCGGTCTCCTCCTGACAGTGGAGCCCGAGATTCATTTAAATCAGCGTGTGCTACCGTCGTCCTCCAGCCAAACTTACCCAATTCAAACTTTAGCGCTAAACTTGTCCAAGCAAATAGCCAAACTATTCTGAAAAAGGAAAAAAAAATAGAGCAGCGTGAAATTGATTCAAACCCACAAGCTGTCGGTTCGAGACCCCCCCTCTTTTAACGCGGCAGACAGGAGAGGAATACAGAACGCTATTGATGATGCTAGAGATTACTCAGAGATTACCTAATAGATTCTAGTGCGAGCCTGTGCCGCTCTTGTGCTCTTTGTATCGTCTTTCCTTCAGTGTAATATTTCCAGACAGCCCAAGTACGACCTGATGATCATTTACATATCCTTTTGATCTTCATATAGTGCGCGGTTCTCCAGACTCCGGTAGCATCTCTCTCTGTCTCTTAGTCCTCTCCTTCCCTTACTTCTCCTTTAATGTCCTCTGTCATATGGCTATAATGAGCTGATGTGTTCCAATGCTATTGTCCATTCCAAACCCGCCATCTGTCTATACACTCATTGTATGGTTACGTTAACTCACGCGCCTTTATGCGATACATCCTAATCACAATTGCAATAATTAGTAGTTATTTGATATTAAATAAATATTCCTCTTGTCTTCTACATCATGGGCTGACTAAATGCTGTGAAATTGAAGCAATAGGCAGTCACCCCCTCCCGTCGCCTTCCCCCATATGGAGTGTTCAAGTTTCTTTCTAAGAGCTTATGGTAAATTATTGTAACGGTTTAGCTCCAGTGGAGCCATCGAGCAATCACGTTTAATGAGCCTTCCGTCAGCGTTCGCAATGGACTGGGAAACATGGTCATAACATTCCATGGAAGGCGCAGCACCGCCGGCGTCGTGGCACATCCCACCGCGCTGTCCAAACTATGTACACAACAAATGTGCAGAGCTTCAATTCAAAACGCTATGGCTGTCATTCATAAACGGTGACATCATTCTTCGTGCATTGATTGTATTTCTGACTTTGTGAAGTTGAATGTTATTACATTGGGGAAACTTTGAATGAACAATAATAGTGGCAACAGCACCGTCTGCTTCTGTAGACTTGGACTGGATTCCTGGGAGCGACTCACAAGGACATATATCAAGGTGCCAAGAACATCTGTGCCAAGCAATGCCAGTTAGCCATTCCAGCGAAATGACAGCATGCATCTGACTGATTTACTTGTTGTTGTTGCATATTTTCTCCTTAAACTGTGGGTTATGAAGTACGAAGCCTTCTGTCCGGGTGGAGCGGAAGCAAAGCTGGCCGTTAGACAGCTACAGTTGAAGGAGCCTAATGTCTTAGCCGTTACATGGTCTTAATCGCTGCTCGGGTCAATACTTGGAAAGATAATGATGCCTACGAGGACTGCATCTGGACAGTGTCTCATCAGGTGGTAATGGTGGAGACACAGACACATGCCAGGAAGATCACGACCACGCGAACCGTGAGACATCGTGGACCCCATCTCAAAGCAGACACTGAAATACTGGCGGCCGCTCATGATCGCATCCCAAGGACAGACACGCGGACGTGACGTCCATCCTCTGGGATGATGCAAGGGATGGAACGGCTTACGGGAGACGTCACTGGGAACACGCTGACCACGAGTATCAACTCCACCTTGTTCGAGTCGTGACAGAAGATCCAGCAGTGTCTTTATTGTCCAAGAAGGATTGGCCTGGAGGTTATCTGGCATAGTTGACTTGACTTGACACAAGTAGTTATTATGTTGTTGTTCCCAATGAAATGCAGCCACCCTGCAGGCGAGATACTTTTACGGAATGTTAAAGTGCAGCTGTTTCACCTCAAAGTTGAACACTATGAGATTTTGAAAAATGTGTTTTGGGCTCAGAGTTCTAGGAAGGAGGGTAGAATGTTACCGCATGGTAAGACCCACTGCATGGGTCTGTATATGAAATGTGTTACACCGTAAGTGTCCGGGAAGTGTAACCCTCTCTAGGCTCCTCTTTGTGTTTTGTGTTCAGTTATGTTTGCTACATATACACACACGAGGGGCATAAGCAGCCAATGCACTGCATGTGTATGTATCTAGTTGATCCTTTGCACATAATGTGGTCTGTGCCAGGTCCTGGCGATGCTGTCGTGGTGCCTCTAAAGGGTGGAACCACTGGCGTAGAGCACGTTGTTGAAGATGATGAGACATGTTACCACGTTGAAAACACAATGATGCTGGGTGCACTGCCCCTTTAAGTTGTTGCCCTAGTTGAGTGATGTTACAACACACAGGTTGACGGGGAGCACCGGGAGATGCGTGCACAGGAATGGGAGCGGAGAGACAGTTCAGTGTAGGGGTTACACGGATGACTTCAGCTACAATTACTAAAGTGCAATTATTCCAAATACATTTTATTATATTAGCAACCTTCAAAGCTCTATGCTAGGTTTTGCCATGGTACTGAACTCATGGAGTTCCAGTCAAACATGTGCCTTCATTTCCTCATTAACCTAGCAAGTGCAAGAGGCTATTCACAGAATGTTTTATTTATGTTCAGTAGAATGTGCCATTTTCGTGATACGTTGTTAGCATAGAAGATCCTGATGGACCGGCCTGTTAATCAGTGTCCACAACACTGGTATGCTGACTGGGCAGACATGAGTATGACTGAGTTTTGCGTTTTGGGAAAAAAAAAGTAGAACAAAAAAGGAGAGAGGAAGAGGAGCAGGAGCTAGGGAAGGAGGGAGGAGACTGGGGGACGCCGAAAGGTCTGTTTGCAAAGGCGAGGTTAAATAACCGACCAAGGACACCAGTCGGATTTTGAATTGGTCAAAGAACTGTGCAGGTGCTCGGGCGAACAAAAAACAAGGACATCCCCTCCCGTGTCAGACGGACGACCCGCGCCTTATGGTAGCGCTCCATGTAGCAGGGCCACACACAGCTGACACATCTCCACAACATTATGAACCGTAGCACAAGTCATCCACATTTAATATCACCAGCAATAGTTGCCAGTAAATGACAGACAAGCCAACTCTTCACGTTGCTACGGCTGAAGGAGCCTTGTTCGTATAGATTTGTTGACTAACACGGACAACGTGAATAAAAAGCATTCTCTCCATTCCCAGTCTCTCCTTCCTTCCTTCCTTTCCACCCTAATTACCTTCCCGTCATCCCTGCTCTATTTAGAGGCCGGCGGCTGCTATGGCGG
>OMKQ01086066.1:0-10000 GCA_900302335.1 Phycis phycis | reverse complement strand
CATACTAACACAATATGAAATAGAATTAATATTGAAAGTTCATAGTAATATGATCAAACTGGGAATTTGCACTGGAGGTTTTACTGGATACGCTATCTTATAACTGTCTTCACGATAAATGGGTGTTTGCATTCATTTATCGAAGTTTGTTGTTGATTTGAAGTATACGTGTGAGATGAGGAAAGCATAAAGGTATTCATTGTTGATTAAAGATTAAAATGTCCATAGCCTTACCTATAGGCATCCAAGGCCAACATGGCTCCGAACAACATGTTTCTGAATTCATTGCAACTTGCTTTAGATAAAAGAGTCTGCTAAATTACATTGTATATGAATGCGTCACCTATGATTTTATGTTCTCTGTGTTAATCTCCACAGCCCCGCCTGAGTTTTTGCAGTGGCCGCAGTCCATTTCCAAGCCAGTAGGGGGCAGTGCTGTGTTTACATGCGTGGCTCAAGGTGTACCAGAACCCCACCTAATATGGCTTAAAAACGGCAAGGTGCTCTTCCCTGGAGATAATCTTAAACTCACAAACAACAACAGGTAAGCAACACAGTAAAGACAGTTTGCAAAATTGTAATGTTCTTTCAATCTTTTGAAAAGTTTCTTGATTCATCTAATTACCAGCAATTTAGGTTAAGCACAAATTAATTACAACCCTTAAATGTGGTACTTGACATTGGCAATGGTTGTCTGGGTTTGTCAACCTTTTGATCTTAAAGTAGTCATCTCAGTTTTATTTGAAGAGTCAACAGAAGTGGATTGTAGAGCTGTAGGGATGTGTTACTCAGGTTGTGTGGCGTCATACTTTGGCCTTATTTCCACAAGAAATGGTTGAATGGATTATTGCTAATGAATACACTCTGTGCTCTCCTCCAGCACTCTTGCTGTGACTCGCATTACATTGGAGGATGAAGCCATCTACCAGTGCATTGCAGAGAACAGCGCCGGCACAAACCAAGCGAGTGCCCGGCTGGCTATAGCCCGTGTGCAGGACCTACCTGCCTCACCCCAGGGTCTTGGAGCTTGTGCTTTGTCCAACAGTGCACTTCGGGTTACCTGGAGCCAGCCTACAACAGAAGTCACAGACACCATTATTGGCTATGTCCTGCAGATTCGCAAGATTGGCGGTAAGCTTGATCAGTGCAGGGTTTCCACACTTTCAGCTTATCATTTTCACAGTATTTACAAGGACCTTTTTCATAACCTATTTAGGTTCTTATTTCACTACATGAACTGTCAGTAGTGCCTACTCTCATATCTATTTAATGAGTAGCACAAATGGCAAAGCTTTTATCAATAACACGTTAACAAACTTCATTGGGACATATTATAACCCTTCTTGACAAGCAGTCAACATCAAGAGTATTAAGAATATCCCAGAATCCCCACAGTGCATTTGAAATCCCTATTCATCCCAAATATCTATTTTTTTTAAACTAACCAAAAAATAACTAATAAGTATGGATTTGTAAAACAATGAATTATATTATATTGATTATCTGTTATCTGGTGGAAAGGGCTGGAAAGAACCATCATGTACATAGTACTGTACTGTAGATGGGCATGCCGGTAAGGTACTTTATATGTAAATGCTGATGCCTATTTACTTTAGCCATAGAGGAGCTCAGTGACAATCAGTGATCAAGTGCCAGGCTCACTTGTGCACTTGCCCTCACTGGGCTTGTGACTGTGCACAGTGGGGCCAATAAGCACAGGCCCCAATACAAATGCACTGTCGGCATTACATATATTTACCACTGGCTGTCACTGTCAAGTATTTTACGCTCGGAAGAAGACACATACAAAAACACACACACACACTTTCAATTATTGGAAAGGTTATAATTTGTATTCATTGTCAAATTTAAATTAGGCTCACTTTCCGCCCATCATTGCAGCCACACAGAAATGGATGAAAATGATGGAGAGGCGAGTGGTGACATGATTCATTGACAGATATTCTCCATAAAAGAATTGCAAGCTGCCTCATAACCTCATAATTATATGCCTTGGTTTTTTTCTTCAGTTGGCATTATGATGATAGCAAAACGCTAAAGGGCATTTGCAATAAACTTTGAAATCCTGCTGATTGTTATTAGAGTCGGACAGCCAGGAACTACAGGAAGCTGTCAGCAAGACCATCTTTCAACATGACTTCACCAACCTAGAGCCATCCACTTCTTACTCCATCTACCTGAAGTCCTACTCCCCACTGGGGGAGAGCCAACATTCTGGAGCTGTGGTCGCCACCACACTAGGGGGCGGTAAGAAGCTAAAATAGCAACAAATATTATATTCATCCTTACATAGATAATCCTAAATATATAAAAACTTTTGTCTCAAAATTAACATTCATTTTTAATACAGCAGTGGCCCAGTAGCCACTGCTGTATGGTGCTGGTTGCTGGCCAATGGTTTGAGATATATAATGCTCCATAGAACATTGTACAGATTTTACTGAGAAGTGGAAAAAACATGAAAAGCCTTTTTTGTTTGATGCTTTGTCCATATCCTTGTTTTCAGATGTATTATTGTTCCCCTCTTGTTTCCATTAGCAATGCCATTCCCAAAATATGGTATGTCACATGCTTTGTCATATGCTTTGTCACATTTCTAGTACCCACACCACCAAGCTTCTTCACCAAAGTGGTCAACTCAACTGCAGTGCAGGTCCTCTGGGAGCTGCCCAGTAAGGCCGGTCAGGCAGAGGGCTTCCGGCTTTCCTACCGCAAAATTCCACATGAAGGTTTTTGGGGGCCAATCCAGATACCATTCCACATTAATACCCACACCATCTCTTACCTTGGTAAGTATGTGTGTGTGTGTGTGTCTACAATTCAGATACATTGCAGAATTGTTCCTTCTCTCTCATCATCTATCTTCATCTATCTGAGCAGTAGCTCAGTGAGTAGAGTGGGTTGTCCAGTAACCAGAGGGTTGGCGGTTCGAGCCCCACCTTCAACTGTCCACATGTCGAACCCCACAAATGTATAACAAGTGTACTGATTATAAGTCACTTTGAACAAAAGTGTCTGCTAAATGCCTTAAATGTAAATCTACAATGGGGCGCCATAGAAAAAAAAAATCCTAAAAACTGATGGGCCCTCCAAGTATTCTCTAGATAGTACAAAGGGTACAATGTATGACTGAGGTCAGCTGGCTTAGTGTAGTGAGATTCCATGGCAATACTTTCTTAAACCACTGTTTCTCCCACCACTGTTGAATTCAAAGAATTTACATCATGCATCTGACGGATAATTAATTAATCTTTTAGAACCGGGATCCGTATATGATGTGAAACTCGTGGCTTACAATGGAAATGGTGAGAGCGACTCTTCCAACAGGCTTGTGTCCCTGGCCGAAGAAAGCGCACACAAAACTGGTAACTTCTAACAAAATCTTTCTACCATGTCTACAATCAAATACAACTAACTCAAATACAACAATTAACTAACGTACATATACTGTAGCTAAATATAAATAACATCTACACATTCCATTCATTGCTTGCTCACAGACCTATCATTGAGATCTGATGAGATTGAGTTGGACTGATTATGGTATTCCGCCTATTCACCTTTTTTGTCTTGTAATAACTAATACCTAAACACTGTTACAAGACCATGTGCTGCAGGCTTTAAATTCATAGACAGCCAAGTCATTCAGGTGTACAGATACATTTGCGTCACATGGTTGAAGCTGCAGGACTTGTCTTGTATGCAACAGGAGGCAAATTCTCCTGTCAGTGCAGAGATGGCGATGGGTCTCTGGCAGGCGTTATAGTAGGCATCCACATTGCCATGGCTTGCATCATCTTCTGTGTCCTCTTCCTCATGTTTGGATACCGTCGAAGGTAAGAATCCCTGGTAGTACTTACTATACAAAAAGGTTACAATAATTAACAATTAATCAACATTATAATAGTTGCATCAACTAACAATTAGCGAACAGTTAATTAGCAATGGTCTAGTAATCATTTCTTAATGGTGTTAACTAAGTTATTAATGTATACATTATTTAATAGGGGGTTAGGGTTATAAATTAGTACCTTATTGTAAACATAAACACCATTACCTAAGTTAACATGAACACCATAAGTTCCCATGAACATCATTAGTAAATAATTACTATACCATTAGTAAATTGTTAGTTAATGGCTATTACTGCATTAACTCTTGTTAAATAATGTTTAATTGTTTCTTTGTTGAAGTGTCAAAAATAAGTACAATAACAATAACATTGTTGTGTAATATGACTCATAACAGCCTAAGAATTGGTTCCAGCCTGTTTTGCAGCAAAGGAATCCAGGAAAGCTGGTCTGTGCCAAGAGACCATAACGGTCATAATGTAATCCCCAAAGATGGCATATCTCACCCTAGAAGTGAACAAGTTTGTAAGGTACAATTTCAAATTATACGTATTTTAGCAACTTTACATAAATTTAAAGGATGTTTAACCTCTAAATTGACCTTTTTTTGTGACCGCACCATAAAGAAACAACACGACCATTGAATGATCATTTGTCACATGCTATTTGATTTGATTTTATGAGTGAGGTCGTAAAACTGCACTATTGTAATGTGTCTTAATAGTGTAAGACATGATCCAGATACCAGACATATTTCCTTCACAACATACACACCTCTATTGTTTTGACATTATTAGATGCTATGTTACCTAGATGTAATGTACTTACGTGTATGTTTCTTACAATGCCTTTATATGAATTAACCATATATTCCTAATTGTTTAAACTTAAACTCACAGGTAGGAAGCACCACAAGTCAATATCCGGTCCATATTGAGCAAGACCCATCATGTTTGCCTGGTTTGGACACTGCTTAACTTTTAATAACCCACCCAGGCCAGTCTCAAGACTCCATCACCTTATCGGACCATACTTTTCTTCTCACCCATAGGGGGCAGTGTAAATACCAAGCTCCCACAAATCCAAAGCCTTATTATTGAGAGCCATGTAAAATGACTGTCTTTCTCAGGGCTATAGACGTATATGTCGTTGTGATATGTGGGGTGATATGTGCACCACAAATATATTTTTTCGCACTAGCAAAAACCAAAAGTCATGTTCCAAATCCTGGGAAGCTTTACGTACCAAGAGCTGTACAACCATATGATACCAAATATATTGTTCTATGTTCTATATGTGTTTTGCCACATAAACTCTGTATATGCTCCACAACTAAGAGGATGAAACATAGTAGCCTTAGCCATAGCCTGACTGCACGTATGTGCATCTTTGAAACTTTGAAGGTGATGTTGTTCATAACAAAGCTTGCCTCCGGACAAGTTGAATTGGAGGAAGATTGTCAGAAAGTGATCCTAGAAAGTGATCCTGTACTACAAATACTTTTATAACATTTCATCAAATACCTGTGCATGCCCAAATATAACTACCTCAGTCTGATAAGAACTTCAAAGCCAATTTTGATTATGCCTGTTAATGCTGCTTGTCCTACCTCAGTCAAATAGTATTGATCCCTTATGAAACCTTATACCTTAATTCGTTGGACTTGTGCCTATGTGCCATGCCAGCTGCCTTTGACACTGTATTGAGATTGCCCATCAAGATGATTACCATGGAGAGTGAAAAATGTGTCAATACGACCACCTGACCTTTGTGTTCTCACTCTTTTTGGGGTTTGTCTGTATTGGGTGTATTTCATGTTCTGCATAATTCCTGATCAGCAACCTTTTTAATTGGAACCTAAGAACAAGCATTTGCCTTGAAATGCCATACAGGGCAACTTCCAATAATGTTCTTCCTGAAGTGATCACTTTGGAAGCTAAGTTGAAAGTTTTAAGAGAGACTTGCCTATCCAAAAAAAAGAAAAACAAGCTTTAATGTATCCAAAGATGTGACTATTTGTATTTCCAAATATAATGTTACTAATAATTGTGACTTTCTTTGATTTCCCAATGTTCCTATTTTAAAGGGGTTATGAAAAGTGCTTTAACTGAAACCAAGCCAAAAATGTCCAGTATAGCCATTTTCTTTTCTTGAATAATGGAATGTTCTTCAAAGATGCCAATGAAAATGACATATTTTAATACAATTTTCTATGTTTATTCAAAAATGAAGTGCTTTGCCTTTAGATGTAATTTGCTGAATAACTAGCTAGAGAAGTCTAGATGTTTTTCCCCGTGCAAGTATCCAAAGCTACCATTATAGAGTAAAATAAGTCTAAATGATAACCATCTTAAAAAACAAAAGCTTTGAATGTTAACCTTATATACTTATGTACTGATGTACAATAGCCCTGATCTTATTTTAAAGCTAAGGTTTTTTCTTGCCCATGTTACCAGAGTTACCAAAGAATTGAACTATGAATATTCCCCACAAATATTCATAGTTGTGTATTTATCTGGTAATAAAGCTTTAAAGATCTCCCTAAGATCCACAAAAGGGATTTTTATCTATCCATATGGTTATCATATATGTTCAAGCATTACTCCAATGCATAGAAGTCTGACTTTATTTTTTTGCCTGAATTAGGTCCCTATAATACTCAAAAACAGCAAACACCAAAAATGTACATGAATAAAATAGGGGGTCTTACGTTAAGTTTTGTAGTTTCAATTGTGTAACTAAGTAAATATTTCATGTTTGATTTGTTGCTTGATTTGTTTGTTGAGAACCTGTATATGCGTTTTTCTTTTTAAATGATGACTTCTTGATTCACAATCTGACAGGAAGCAAAATGTATTATCATTATTGTTGTTATTATTATTTATATTAGTAGTTGTATTATTGTTGTTATTATTGATATTATTTGTCAACTAAATAGAAATAAGTGCAGCAATTATAATTATACTAATGGAAATAATAATATGATAATATGGACAGAAGTCACATTTTACAATTTGATGATATTGAAAATATTATTCCAGGGAGCAGTAGTGCTGTTTTCCTAAGCATCCTGTGGTGATCACAAGAACAACCTGGAATTTGTTTTAATTCAATCTCTTTGGATTTGTGACATGAAGTAACATTTACAAAACTTTATATTAATTGCAATGTGTAAAATGACCTGGCCAAAATAACTTCATCAAAATGGCATTTAACAATGCAGAGTTTACAACATAATTCCACACCTGGAAAATATTTGAAATACTTACATTACAGACTTGTATTTGTTCAGCAACATTTTAATTAATTGACTAACAACATTGCCAGAAATCAACCTTCTACATATTTATAATATCACACTAACATTACATTCAATTTGCATGTAGTGACACAAAATATACCAGCACTGGGATATACAAGTATGTTCCTAACTACAATGATGTATACAAGGAGCATTGTCTGTTTACATTACTGTAATTGGAGCTCATGCAAACACACATACCGGTAGACCTAATTTGATTAATCAAACACAGTGTTTTAGCAACACTATTTCAGCTAAAATGCTATGTTGCTAGAAATTATATCTTAATTTCAGCAATATAAACCCAAACCAAACAAACCACATGTTGTCTGCATAATGTTTGTTCAAAGTTTGTTTTAATTTTTTAGTTTTTTGTTGTAAGTGGTTTACATTATAATGCTTCTAAAACCAAATAAAGGCCATTTCCGAAATGTAATTCTCTCTGGCAGTCAATTGGTATTATTTAGTTTTTACGTATATAATTCATATTCATTATCTTACTGGTCAAACACAGTCTTCATAATGATAACAATAAGATACACCTTAGTCTTTCCATAGTCTCAAAGGTAGTAACTCGGTTGCTTGCTCGAATCTTTTTGCCCTATAATACCGAAGATCAAAAAGCCACAATTATTAAACAAAAGCATGGGACACCTAACAATTCTTTGCTTATTGCTAGTTCTATACACTTTGCAGCATGCCAGCACAAAAGATGGCATTCTGCAAACTAGTACAATAACACATTCTGTAAATTCATTCTGTAAAGTCAGCTGTAGGCAATGGATTACTTGCTAGCTCACTTCTAGGTTTTTTCCTAAAGACAGAATGGTCAATGCACCGCAAAGCCAATTAAAATAGGCCCACATTTACTTAGTAAGAAAAGTGAGTGATTTCTTTAGAAACACAAAGTGACTATTTGAATGTAGTATTTACAAATTATGTGGACAACCTGATGAGGCTCATCTTTGATGAGGTGTTTGAGGATGCCTTGAGGTTGTGGTTGCCTGCCATGTATCCTATGTATCCCGTGTATCCCTCGGAAGCCAATATACTGTTCATCCGGATCAGGAAATCCCCGTTGTGTCCAGAGTACTACACAAGACGGGACGACAAGCTAGCTACAGCTGACTGTTTACATTTGTAACCAAACTGGCAAAAGTTGGTTTGAGAAAAACATTAATTTCTTTGTTTATTTGTTCACTAATTATTTGGGTCGTGGGGTATAATGAATGTTCAATGTTCAATCAATGTTCAGATTTTATTTTAGACAGTTGTATCATTACATCAATTACCCTGCTTCTGTTCAATACCTCAAAAAGTCCCTAGTCAGTTCTATAAATGCTGTTGATGTTCTGCATGGTGTAGGAATTCAAACAGTTAGGCTCTTGGCCTTGATGTGGATATTGAACCATGCATGCACTGGAACCTGGTTCATTCGACTTACAACCCAATTAGGAAAATGAGAATGACTTACAACAGATACTGTTTAAGTATAGCAAATATCTCAGGAAATATTATATACATATTGGAATAAATATAGGAATCAATATAAATATTGTTAGAATGGATAGATAATATAAAACAGTACCTTTTTATGTAAAAGAATGTAAAGTGAAAAGGGTGATACAGGACAAAGAGGTGGATGGCTGTAGTAATGTAGTAATTAATTACGCTAACTTATGTATTTCTTTGCAGTAGAAGTTTTCCTCTCCTCTTCGCTTGGCATTCTGGTGCATTTTTCACAAGGGCACCGAAATAAGTAATAAAAAATATAGGACTTCAACTTCGCCATGCGTTGAAGTCGTTGTCTTGTCTATAGCCTACATACTAGTGACATCTAGCGGTGAAGTTGCAGATTGCTACCAACTCAAGACTAGCCTGTACAAGTAAATGGGAAGAGCTGAGGTTCTTCTGGATAAAATCAGAATAACATTTACATATTTTAATGTAAAAACAAGACCACGCTGTTGCTGTCACCATTCCTATGAAGCTCTACATTGCAGTAATCTACCGTCCTCCGGGTCCCTTCCATGACTGCTTCGACGAGATGGATGCCCTCCTCAGCTGCTTTCCTGAAGACGGCACTCCGCTAGTTGTCCTGGGCGACTCCAACATCAAGCCAGAGAAGTTGCAATCATCTGACTCTCCACTCTTTTTCACCACTTGACCTTATCTTTACAAGGTCCTGCAGTACCTGTGCACTCTCAGTTACCCCGCTCCCTGTGTCTGACCATCAATTTGTCGTTTTCTCTCTCCCTTTGAAGTCCCCCTACTCTGTTCCTCCTACCCCACACACTGTCACCAGCCGCCATAACCTGAAAACCCTCTGCCTCTACTCTCTCCTCTGCTGTTCTCTCATCACTACCCCCACCAGAACAATTCTCACTACTCTCCACTGAGGAAGCCTCCTCCTACCCTGCTATCTTCCCTCTCCTCCTCTTTGGACTCCCTCTGTCCCCTCACATCCAGACCGGCGCGATCTTCTCCTCCTCCTCCTCCTCCTCCTCCTCCTCCTCGGCTGTCCGGGCTCATAGAACAGAGCTACGGGAGGAGGAAATGGAAGAAATCTGAGCTGTGCTGATGATCTCTCCCACTACCTTCACCTCCTCTCAGACTTCACCTCCACCGTGTCAGCAGCCAAATCTACATTCTACCGGAACAAGATCACCTCCTCTACCTCCAACCCCAGAAGACTGTTGTCCATGTTTTCCTCTCTCCTCATACCTCCCCCCCTCAGACCCTCCTCACCACTCTTATGATCTGATCTCGGCATTACTGACACTGTGCTAGCCTGGTTCACGTCTTACTTTATGAATCATACTTATCA
>OMKQ01086060.1:0-21772 GCA_900302335.1 Phycis phycis | reverse complement strand
CACAGAAGTCCAATAACAAAGCACCATTCGGGTTCAGATCAGGCAGGCCGTTCCTCCCAATCACCCCCCTCCAGGTTTCTCCATCGTTGCCCACGTGAGCGTTGAAGTCTCCCAGTAGAACTACAGAATCCCCAGATGGGGCCCCTTCCAGGACCCCACCCAGGCACTCCAAGAAGGCCGGATACTCCGAACTGCTGTTCGGTGCATACGCACACACAACAGTCAGAGCCTTCCCCTCCACAACTTGTAGTCGCAGAGAGGCGACCCTCTCGTTCACCGGGGAGAACTCCAACACAGCGGCGCTTAGCCGGGGGCTTGTGAGTATCCCCACTCCCGCCCGGCGCCTCTCACCCTGGGCAACTCCAGAAAAGGAGAGAGTCCAGCCCCTCTCCAGGATTTTGGTTGTAAGAGCATATGTACCCAAATTCACCAACAAGTGGGTGAATTCCCCATCCATCAGCCTCCAAACGACATCTCACTCACCAGGTTAGTGAGGTGGAGGCGGTGTTAGTTAAAGGTGGAGGTGGAGGCGGTGTTAGTTAAAATGGTGCCAGCGGATGTTACTGAACCATCCAATATCGTCCCTGGATGTCAGCCTTCGTTCCAGCCAGCAGGGAAGACAGCTGTTTCTGGTTCTGTGTAGATTACTGCCCACTGAACAGCGTGACCCACAAGGACTCATACCCAATCCCAATGGATTATTTAGCACTCTGGACCCTCATGGTGGGTACTGTCAAGTGGAGCTAGATACCGAAGCACACAGGAAAACATTTTGGACCAGTCAAGGTTTGTAGCAGCCCCCTGTAACGCCACACTCACACCCACAGAGGATTTTGATACACTGCTCAGCCTCCAGAACTTTTCCCACAGCATGCAAGCTGCCAAATTGAGGTTAACATGAAAAAGTGTACTATGACATGAGGCCAGGTTTGTATGACATGTATTAGGCAAGCATGGAGCTGCTACCGATCCTGACACGATTCTGGCTGTGCGGGATTGGCCAGTATCCCAGTCCAAGACAGATTTAAGAAGTTTCCTCACTTATCTGGTGTAGTGGGCCCACTGCACAGGCTGACAGAGAAAGGGATGCTGTTTGAATAGAACAAACAGAGGCTTTTGACAGAGAGGCTTTTAACTCTTCCAGAGTCTGACCAGGGAAATTGCCGTGCGCCCCTGTAGACAGGGGGCCTGGAAGACCCTCTGTGGCTGATGTCAACAGGGCCTTGGACCAGAGAATGCCAAAAACCAAAGAGATGGTCAGGATCACCTGACTGACCACTGTGATCCCGAAGTGGAGTGCCACACAGTGTCACAAGTAACTGACAATGTTTGAATCGTTTTATCCCCTCCGTCCTGCGAAATCTGAAAATGATATAGGCCTAGCTATGAATGTAGCTACAACTCAAGCTACTTGGAGTTACTGAAAAAAAGAGACATCATTTTTTGGAATAATTTTAATTAAAGTTTGAACTTGCCTGGATAGTCACGTGATCAGGAAGGGCTGCAGTCTAGGTATAAACACGTTTAAACCTTGATACACACCTAGAAAACACACCACCTAGAAAACACACCTCCTACAAGTCTAGGGCACACTAAAATCCTCCATAATTGACATCTTGTGGTTACCCGTGCTGCACGCGGTCTGTACGCAAGAGTTAAAGTCCAAAATCCAATTATTGGCTTGGAGGTCGCTGTTAAATAGAGGCTTTGTTTGTGTTCGTCACTGGTCGTCGTGCACGCACAGTATCGCGAGGAACGTGCGTTGTAGTTGTTTCACAAAAGCGATATGGATTTTATGACGGATCATTACGCGCAGAAGGTGAGCATTACAATACGAGTCCTTAATTCTATGTAGCCCGTGGAATTAGATGCCACACTGGACATACTTTCGGGGTTCTTGTAGCTTTCGTTTTATTGTTAACCACACTTGTAACAGGTCATTTTAACAGAATGCTTCAGCTACTGAGTCCTTTTAGAGAACAGTTTATGTGTCTTTACAGTTTATAGCAGCTTTGAACACCAAATTGATTTACAAACAAAATACGGCAGTGGGCTACGAATTCCAAGCAGTTTCACCAAACCCACACACCAAACCCATCCTGGAGATTGCACAACTCAACACACTGTCGTCATGCACTTGAGAACACAGTGGTTGATGGCTGGCGGCCAAACTTCCACGACAGGAATTTCAGTAGTATCTACTACTTCACACTGCAAATCTCCAGGTTGTTCGCAAACGTAAACAGGAAGAAAGACCATGATGCGCTTGGCGGAGGACCAATAACTAAGTGCAATACAATAACTGAGTACTAAATGCTGCCACCTGGTGACCAAAGTCTGTAATAGCAAGTAAGACTGGCGGCGCACTTACAATTTGCTTCACACCTTACTTGGATTTAAACAATGTTACACTCAAAAGAAAACAACAAAGAACACATGCATTAACATTCAAACAACTTTGAGAGCTATACCAAACCTAAGTGGAAAATTACATCTGATAGATTTACCACCCGGCTACATATAGGCGCATACTTTGGGTGATATAGACGTTACTTATTATGGCAACATGTCTTTATGCATGCGTGTTACACAACCCGCCGCATCTCAAACCTCAAGTTTAATAAAAAGTATGGTATAGTATGGCTGTCAAAATATATATTATGCACAGTGAGTGCATATTCAGTGTCCCACTGTCTTGGAAATTCTTCAATTTTCATGATCTACAGCAACCATTCAATAGAGTACACATCTAAAGTGGTTGTTTTACAAAGCCACACTTGTGGCTGTCCATCCACCACCAGCACCAGCCTTTCCTTGATAACAGTGACGGTAGCAGGACCCCAACCAGCCTGCAGCTAGCAGCCGCAGCAACCCGCCCAGGCCCAGTTAAACTCAAGTATTACCCCTTCATGATCTGCTGCATCCATTCAATGATATTTTGAATGGATATGTTGTCATATTCCCTCAACAGTGTCAGGCTCATTTCTTGAGTTATCTTCCTTGTTCTAGTACCAAGAGGATGGCTATGTGGTCATGGACGGCCTCTTGACACCAGAGGAGTGCGATCAGCTCAGATGTAGGATGGCAGAGATAGTAGATCGGATGGATGTCCCGGACCACTGCCGTACCACGTTTTCTACCTACCATGATGAGCAGCTGAAGACCCAGGTACAGCCTCGGCCCAGTACAGCCTCGGCCCGGTACAGCCTCGGCCCAGTACAGCCTCGGCCCGGTACAGCCTCGGCCCGGTACAGCCTCGGCCCGGCGCCAGGATGAAGACTGAGGGGGCTGTTACATTTAGCAAGGGAGACATTCTCTTAACAGAAAATGATGTATCTCGACCATCAATTGTGTTGTTTTTTTCTATAGATAACATAAAGCTTAAATAGGGGGGAAAAAAATAGGGGGGCCTGGTATAGCCTATCTATTGAACCCTATGGAGAGACTATGGGGGCACTACTGTATGTTCGCCATTTAAATGTAAAATGATCATACCTACCTTAACCATATGCTTAACTCATATGCTCCTATGCTTGCATTGTGCGGTGACAGATGCAGGTAAATCCCCTTTAACATTAATATTTCTGTTAATTGTCCTCCTTTGTTGTCCACGTACCCCTCTGTATTGGCCTGCACAACAGTGGATAACATGATTGTAGGCAATAGGAGACTCTATAGCGAGGGATCACTTTACCTGTCTTCCTGTCACCTGACCCGTGCTTCTGTCCTAGGGGAACGCTGACTATTTCCTCACCAGTGGTGATAAGATACGCTTCTTCTTTGAGAAAGGTGTTTTTGATGACAAAGGTAGGCCTATATCAGTAATGACAATATGAATGTATACATCTTTTATATTTTAACATATAACATAATTAATATTAACATAATTTATATGTATACTCAATGTATGCTCTATTTACAGGGGAATTTACAGTGCCACGAGAACGTTCTTTGAATAAAGTTGGTCATGGTAGGGAGGAGACCAGATGTAACACGCACATCTCTATTTGAGAGAACTTATTTTTCTGCTTCAAATGAACAATAACTTGATCTCTGCCCCTCCAGCTCTCCATGCTCAGGAACCTTTGTACAAAAAAGTTACTCAGTCACCCCAGGTTCAGGTGATTACTGCTTGAATTCACAAAACACAAATCACAAGTTTCCCAGCGTGTGTTAAATGTGTATATCCTCACAGGGAATCGCTAAGAAGCTAGGCCTTCAAAGCCCTGTGATTGTACAAAGCATGTACATTTTTAAGGTAGGACTCACTCACACTCATAATACTCATCATTACTAGTGCATTTGTATCATGGATTCTGTCTAGTGTATTTATTACTTGAATTGATTATTTAAATCGATTTTTCTGTCAAATCTCCCTTTAAGCAACCAGGGATTGGTGGAGAAGGTAAGCATGATTTATGTAAAACAAATTGAATTAAAAAGACAAATGAATGAGACTCATATAGACCAACAGCAGGACCAATAGACAGTCCAATAGAAAACAACAAATACAAATACAAAAACAGACTGCAAGACGTTTTTAATCATTTAATCCACATTATTAGTAATTATTTTCACAATTTTGGCATTCAATCTTATGGGGCTCTATGGTTTAGATGGTATATAGTTATGTATGTTCTTATATATATAACTACCACTATCTATCCCAGTAGAGTAAGTTACTAGTATATATTTTAGATATCAAACTATTGAAATAGATACTAATATATGTATCATAAGTAGAATACATTTTTAACTTCGGTCAGGAATAAATGATAAACCACACATATCCTGACAGCAACACCATGAGCACTAGAGATGACCAGTAAAACAACACAACACAGAATACCAAAACATGTATACTCTACTCTACTGTAGCTGTGTGTGTAAACCTGTATCTACCTTTATATGACTGAGTGGTGACTGAGCGAGTGGCTCTGTGGCCCCCAGTGACTCCCCACCAAGACGCTACCTTCCTGCACACGGAGCCGCTGGGCCGTGTGGTGGGCCTGTGGCTGGCTCTGGAGGACGCCACCGCGGACAACGGCTGCCTCTGGTTCATCCCGGGGACGCAGAACAGTTCGTTACATGTTTTTTATCTCCCGCTGCAGATTTATGGATTTTTAACACGGTTCACACATATAATAACAAAAACCTTCATACACACAAACACACCTAGCTCTGAGAGGAAGGAAGAAAGAACCATGCTGGGGTTCAAAACAAAAGTCTAGCTGTATTTTGCTTACAAGGGAAGGAAGTGGGGAAGTCAATGACCTTGCTGAAGGGTCTGATCCAGAGACCAACAGGGGGGGAACTGCAGCCCTGCGGCTGACAGAGATGGGGTAGTGAGACACAGTAGGCCAGGGATGGGGTATCTGGGGTAAACATCTTTTCTTTGTCTACTCTCTACTTCTCTTCTTTCTTCCTTACCGTGTGCCGGCCTCTGTACTGGCCGTTTCTTTGGAGCTGGTATATGTTATAGTATAGATATATTTGCCAGATTGTCCCCAGGTGTGGTAGAGTTGTGCTGGGAGGAATCTGCCCTCCCACACTCCTGTCCTTGGTCATTATGGGCGTGGCCTCTGTTCCGACTTGCATACATACGACGACTTGCGTACATAAGACTTGCTCAATGTAATCCTTGTTTTTCTTTTCATTCATTGAGGTGGTATCTCTCGCCGTATGGTGCGGACCCCAGAAGGCACAACAGATTTTGTTGGCCGAGAACTGGCCTACGATGAGGAGAAGTTCATTCCTGCCCCAGTAAAGAAAGGTACTCTATAGACAACTTTGTTGTACCTGAATAATGATACAGTATTTTGTAGGCGGGGCTTACCGGTGCAGGAAGTGCTGTGTCTAGCAGTGGGAGTAAAATAGAAGTACGGCATCTATTAAACCTTAATGGATCTTTCACATGCCTCAATTTAACACACTTTTTGATCAATTAGTGGCAGATTCACAAATATAGTCTTGCCTTCGTCTCTCTCGCGCTCTCTTTGTTTCTTGCACCTACCTGTGTTTGTGGGGCAGGGTTGTGTTTCTACACACACACACACACAACTGTCAGCTTCAACGTGGGCTCTCATCAGGACAGAGAACTAAGCTGTCTGTGGTGGTTATCTTACAATGGTGGGGTTATCTCATTCCCCTGCCCCTGAGTGAGGGCGTGAGGCAGTGAGGCAATATGCCGCGGACAGCCACCACCCTGCACTCTCCCTGAGGACAGCCACCACCCTGCACTCTCCCTGAGGACAGCCACCACCCTGCACTCTCCCTGAGGGCAGCCACCACCCGGCACTCTCCCTGAGGACAGTGCCGGTCGCTGGTGCAGCCCAGCGAGAAACCAGCTGTCGTTCAAGGAGCCCAGGAAAGCAGCCACCTAGATGTTGTGTGGCGAGGGAGCGGCTACAGTACCATACAGTCAATGCCCTCTAGTGTTAGGTTAACATAACGGTTAACTTGGTTAAGGCTAAGGTTGGTCAAGGAAAAGTTCAAACTATGAGCTTAGACTTTGTTCTGAAATGCATGTACATTCTGAGATAGTTTGATTATTATATGCCAGCCTTACAAACTGAATGTTTTTTTTGCCGTTGCCATTCTGACAGCCGATGGCCGAAGACATTTTGTCAATGTTTTGTTTGATTTTTGCAACACTCCATATCTCTTCTGCCACACTGACGTAATTGTGACATTTACTCCATATTGGTCTTTAGGGTGATGATTTCCTGGTTGGGATAGGAATCATTTGAGGGGTTACCAAGACAGCCGTTAATTATTTGTTACAGCAGTGATGAACAGTATGGGAATTGTTTGGGAAATCAATGTTCTGTATCTTCATGGCATGGCTTGTGGCTTTTTTCTACATTCTTGCCCTCCATTGAGTGATATTTGCTCATCACAAGTGGAACAGCCCGATTTAGTTCAAAATCCAACTCCGGATCACTTGTTTGTTCAGGTGGTGTGGTGTTGATCCACGGGGAGGTGGTGCACCGCAGTGCAGCCAATACCTCGGACAACTCGCGCCATGTTTACACATTCCACCTCATGGAGTCCCAGGACACACAATGGAGCCCCGAGAACTGGTGAGACCAATCAAGATGGAGACCTCGTTACGTCTCAGAAGGTGTGGAGGTCTTTAAAGAGCCTTGAGAGACCATCCTGATCTCACAAGTCCACGTTGTGTTTCTCTGTCATTGTGTTTGTCCCTTTAAGGCTCCAACCCACAGAAGAGCTGCCCTTCCCGGCACTCTACACCAAATGAAGGATCATATGGCAATATTGTTTTCTGCTGAAGGTCATGGCTACATTCAAGGTTCCCAGTTGTCTGACAAAGCACCAACTTGCCTGAACAGTATAATTATGTCAGGTATTATGTCAGGAAGTCAAGTATCCCATCGGCATTGTATTACACTGGAAAATATACCTCATATCTGTGTTCAACTGTTTGAACAACTACACACTGCATTCTACATGTCTGTCATGTGAAGCACTTACACCTTCAAGAGTGAATGTCTTTTTGGCGTACTTTTTGATTTAACATAATTTTGGTATTTTTCCTTGATGATTTATTAAGATTGTAGAGACCTAGCATTTTTTTTTACCAATTACTGTTAAGAATTGTTAATTAATTTTGGCAATTATATATATTTTGGTTCATTGAATCAGAACAAATTCAATGTATTGGAAGGAACTGAACTGAAACTATTTTTAAACTTTTGGGGATGTGAATCAATCAATCTTGTAGAAATTGCTATTTTGATTTTAGGTGGGTTGCACATTTTGATCCAGAAATATTTGTTGATTGATATTTGATTGATGGATTTCTTGCATCTTTTGCAAACATACTGTAAATGATGTCTGCAAAAGATGTACGTATGTTATACAGCTATTTTGAATCATAAGGAAATTCAGACACTTCAGCATTATCTTTAATGATGCAATGTACATGCAATACTATAAGAACTAAATGTAAAGATGAAGCAAAACAAAAGTTAAATACATTTTACAGGTAAAAATATATAATAAAATTACCATAGAATTAACATCACATGTTGCTAGTCAAAACAATCATGTCATCCTTACAGAATAATACAAAATAAAACTGGGAGATGAGGCCTTGTTACAGTCAGATATTTCTAAGATTTATTTTAACCCAATATCAATAAATAAATCGGACAGAATTATGGATGAAACAGGCCTGTTTGTGCAAACGGGACCCATTTTCTCAGCATTAAGGAACAGCATAGTTTTAAGGATTCGTTTGGACATGAAGATTTAACATTAGGAGGCTCGTAGAAAATACTCCACAACAAAATATACAGTAGGCTTGTTCTGTATTTAAAGTTTCCGTACAGAATATCACATCTTAGTGTCATGCAGGAGCATCATTTGTCGCCATATGTGCAACAACTCACACTGTTACAGTTGCTGAATGGCTCTTGACAAACTAGCCATGCTTTAGCTCCGCGGCAGCACAACGTATGGTGCAGAGAGCAGCGTCCTCAAGGCCAGCAGCCCGTCTTCATGTTGCCAGGAGGCAAAACTATTACGTCTTCTGAAACAGTTCATCATAAAAAACATTTCCAGAAGCTCGATTTTAAATAATGTTCTTCAAAGGCTATACAAAGGCATATATCCATTTGCAAAAAATAATAGTACAAGGTAAAACAAAGACTATCGAAATGTGCCATTAAGAGTCCCATCCATCTGCCCATGGTTGCATATGTGAAAACATTTTTGAGTTAAGTTCCTACTTTGCTCACACAAGTCAATATGTGTGTGTTAGCATGTCAATACCTCTTATTATAGAACTGTCAACAAAGATGAATATTAGACACCATGATGAATGCAGAGAAAATGATCATGTTCAACATTTTTGTAAACATCCATTGCAACTGATTTGAAATGCATTCTGTTCTAGGCAAATTAGTTAAAAGGTCATGCTGATGAAACATCTGCAGCTTTACCAAATAAAAAGGCAGAGGTATTGTTCTTAGTCTTACTAATTAGGCAGGATTACCATCTGTAGACACAGGTAATCTCAATACGTTCTGTGCGAATTAACCCCCCATCCCCATAAAGGGGACCAATATTGTTCCATGAGTACCAATTTCCAACGGTTAACTCTCCCTTCGATAAATTGAAAGTAACATCCTATTATAGAGGTCAGAAATCAAATGTCAAAAATCACATTCGGCATTATTATGCTGTATTATTATTATTATTATTATCATTATTATTATTCATTTCAGCCCCAAACTGCGAGTGTCCCTTATCAGAGCAGCAGAAGGATGAAGAGGTAGAGGGGCAGGAAGAGGTTGTCTATTTGGGAGGTGTATGCTTCCAACATGGCCACAAGTGTGATTGAGCCCACGATCCACGAGTAGGTGGAGTTCAGATTGATGCTCCCGTCAAAGATGAGGAACATGGCCACTGCGATGATCTGGGCGAACACGGATGTGGCGGTGCCCTCCATGGTCTTTTTGGTACCAGGCCATCGGATCTCCCCCATGGTGCTGCCAAAAACGGATGCCACCGTGTCTCCAACTCCCACGGCCAGCACACCGGCGTAGGGCACCAGTCCTCCTGCACCTGGCAATATCCCTTTAGGGGCACATGGTGCAGGGAACAGCCATATGGGTAAGGACATACCCAGGAGCAGGTAGACATGTGTGAGAATCAGAGGCCCAGAGTCCCGCTCATCAAGGAACAAGGTGAGCAGCTGCCTCAGGAGCTGCCCCATGGGTCGGATGCGAAAGTACCGTACATACTCCAGCAGCAGGAACAAGGCCAGGCACCCTACTGACGCCACGTGGAGGAGCTGTCGGTCATACAGCAGCCCTGGCACATACGTGGCCACAACGATGAGATGGAAGTACTTCCTGACGATGGTAGAGGCCTGGTGCTTCTTGGAGCCTGACTGTCGTTTGTAGTTCTGGTGAAGCACCACACAGGTGGCAATGCTGGCCAGGAACAGCCAGTAGCCCAGCAGGCATAGCCTCTTCTCGTTTAAAGTAACAAAGTCCAACAGCCACATGATGGGGTGTCGGCCAATGAACAGTGACAGCCAAGGCATGAGGATCCCCAGTGCCAAGACAGCAGTCATCATGTGGAAAAACAGCGATGACACCCATGTTTCCGACTCCATGAAGCAGAAGAGCAGGGCGAAGAAGACCCCCAGCAACAACGAACCCACCACCACCACCGGCAGGAAGTAGTTGACGGGGTCGCCCTTGGCCTCAGACAGGCTCAGGGAGCGTTTGATCAGCTGGTTCACGATGAAGCTGATCCCACCCACGATGAGCAGCGCTTCCCCGGGCGTGAAGCAGCGCGGCAGCAGGTACAGCACGATCAGGCACAGGTAGACGAAAATCAGGAGCACCTCCAGGACCTCAATCACCTCCGACACCGTCAGGGTCTGTTTGGTGGTGTACAGGATGGCAGCACCTGCCATGCCTGCTATTACGCAAGTGTTTGTCGGCACCGGTCTCGTAACACCCAGTGCTATGAGAGACAGGAACAGAGCCAACATCATGCCCGTAACAGTGACCACCATGGAGAATCTCTCAAAGTAGACATTCCCAGAGGCAGAACATTTCTCCTTCAGCACCAGGCCCAGAAGGGGCATCACCATGGAGGCCGGGACGATGCCGCTGTTTGCGGTTGGACGGAACTGGAACACAGCGCCACCGGAGCGGAGCAGGCGGTCCCATTTGTGTTGTACATAGAAAGCTTGGATGACGAGGGCTATTGTGCACCAGGAGTGCTGGTTCCAGACCACCATGTGGACGCATAGCACCATGGCCATGACAACAGAGGATTCCACCAACACTGGGTTGATCTCCATGTTTGCAGAGTTGAGAGGGACGGACGGACACACACAGAGAAAGAGAGAGGGAGAACGCGGAAGAGATGTAGACGGATGTTCTAGAACACAGAATGTTCTTTACCAGATGGTTTGTCTAGAGTGCATCCTTCATGTGTAGATCGCTCTTCATTTTCTGCAGATCACCTGGAAAAGACAAAGTGTTTGCTTGTAGAGCAATGCAAATACAAGTTTTATTCTACAACATTTAGAATGCTTACTAAAGCATTCTCATTTGTACTGACAAACTGATAACGTGCGAGATATATGATCTGCTGGTCCATGAGTCATCTTATCGAAGGAGCAATGAACTTTCCCCTCTTACCCCTCCATCAAAATCAGACGATAATATCAAAATTATACATGAACTAAAAACGAGGTTTTAGATGCCACATTTTGTTCCTGCGAATATAAAGTGGGTGTTGAAGTAAGCTAAGCTATGCTCATTGTTAGTCATTAAATATTGACAACGAGATCCATTGTCATACACCCTGCAAGGTGCTTAGTAATGTTAAAACTCGAATTTCTAGTTGATATTCTCAAAATTTTGTTAGCCAAGCTAGCCTTTTTTGTTTTTGCTGAAGTGGAGAATACTGCCATGTCAAGGATGTTGCGACCCCAGCAAGCATCAAGCTTACGGCAACATCAAACGAGTGATCGTAGAAAAATACAAAAAATGTTGGCGTTTCGTTGCAGGTGCTCAAATTCCATATGCATTAATATAGAAATACTTACAGCATGTGTGGACTGAACAAAACGGTGATCTGATAGAAAACAGTATCAGCTCCTTTGAAAAATTTGTCAGCTGGCGTTCCTCAAACCCAGTAGAAGGTGGCCATATTTGACAGCCAAGTCACATGGGCGTCGCGTAATAAGAGGAGGGACCAAAACAATACTAAAATTAAATTCCATTATTTTAAGGAATCATGCCTATGTAATTTGTATACAATACATGTATATTACCTGTTTCAAGATAACCTTCACTGGAAAGTTCGAATGCATTACATTTTGGAAAATGTATGTTCAACTGCATTTGTAAACTGCATTTGTCATCTGTGAACCTGTTATTCCTTCCTATGAATTTAAATTTGTGTATCACCCCAAGATTCATTGTAAATTAATTAGTAATCTGTGATAATTTTTTGTTTACTGTTTCTTTCATTTATTTTGCAATGTCGTCAATGGACTACAATATAGTTTACATATACACGTTCAATCTGTAGACCTTCACTTATGTTTATATTATACGTTGGGCTATGGATCCTAATTATGGATAATAATACCTATATATACCTAAAATAGGTATTTGTGAATAGCGCATCGATTTTTAAATCGATGCGCGAAATTAAATATGGATCCACAGTTGCTAATCGCCATGTAACGGATGATTCAATACTTTTCCTCTGTCAGAATATAACCATATCATTATGTTATAGTTACCAAATAGTCTGTTTAAGAGGAAAAGGAAATAGACAAAGACAACACAGCAGAGCACCCCTGCGGAATGAGACGCCGGGGCCACGCCGCTCGTCGACCAATCACATGGCAGGACCGAAGATGGCGGAGTCGGCCTTGTGTGTCAGGTAATAGTTGATTTACTTTAAGTTTACCTGGGCCTTCTGTTAACATCTTTACGAATAGGAAAATCAATTTGAAACAATCCCTAATCACCCCAACCTCAAACTCGGTTGCTCTTATTTGTTAAAACAAATGACTACTACGTACAAACGTACCAAGTCATTAGCAGCACGCTACCTTAGCTTAGCAACTGGTCGGCTGTTGGATTTGAATGTTTTTTTTTTAGCGCGATTCAAAGCATGACAACAACAGCATGTTATCACTTACAACTCACAAAAGAAACATTGGAGATGGAGCTGCTGACTTTTTCCTTATTCGTATTGCTAATTTTAGCAAAAGGGAAATACATTGATTTAGATGGAACAAAATCACCGATACGGTTACTTTCCCACTGACCAAGAGGTGGTTGAGCTGTCCACAACCTGAACATGGTCCCTGAAACTTGGTTTTATTTGTATCTCCGTTCTTAGAACAACTAATCACAGCGTGCAGTTCTTTTGTTAATATCAAATGTGGAAGTCATTAAGAACATCTTGCGATATACATACAAAAACTCAGTATCCCAGTACATTTTGAATCCGGCGTGGTGATATAGAAATGCATGTCTACTTTGGTATAACGTTAGCAATACGACTTGTTGATAAATGCTTGAAGTAAACTGTCCATCGATAAACAATGATGTGGTTAGGTTAATTCAATGATTTACTGTATGTGATTTTAAGATGCAGTCTATAAGTGTTTGTAAGAAAGGAAATTGATTCCCTCTCATGATCCAACCCAATGTTTTATCACAGGAGTAGTCGAGAGCTATGGACTATTCTCTTGGGCAGATCAGCGTTGAGAGAACCGGTATGTACTTCATATATTTTCTCTTTCATTCTTTCTATTCTTTTAATAGAAACAATCTGCTCCTTATCCTGTTTACAAAACAAAAATGAACATGTGCAGACACTAGAAGATAAGAGAAAGCAGTTTATTTTCATGCAATTTTGGTTTCACCTTTTTGACTGCATAATGAAAAATGTTAATTTAATAGGCTATTCCACCTGTTGGCAAGTTTCTTTTATTGCTAACTGTACTCTATTAATTACATATTTTTCCTCTGTGCCACCTTCCAATAAAAGTTCCTTAATTTCCTCTTTGCCAGCAGATTGACAGCCTCATCTGATGATGAAAAATTATCATGTGTTAATTATTCTATAGCTGATTACTATTTTGCTGCAGTATCTTTCCACAATATCTTTCCAATGACATTGGGGGGGCGGCAGTAGCTCAGTGGGTAGAGCGGGTGGACAGAGCGGGTCGTCTACTAACCGTAGGGTCGGTAGTTCGATCCTCTTGATCCCCCTCGTCCACATGTCAAACCCCACAAATGTACTGATTGTAAGTCGCTGTGGACAAAAGCATCTGCTAAATGCCCCTTTACCCTTTACCCTCTAACAATTGATTTGGGGTGATAGGAGCACCTATGATGATATGTTTTTAATTAAAACAAAATGATATGTGTATGTTTTGCATGGCTGATTGCACAGGGCTAGTAATGCTGGATGCATGTATATAGGACGTTTTGGAGTCTTTGATGATTGTTCAAAGCACCTCATTGATCAGCCTTGATAAATGAACTAAGATCTTACTTCTACTACTTGTTTCTGCTGCTGTCTTTCCCTGACCTATATCTTAGGCTCAGATAGAGGCAGAGCTGGACAGGCACTGGGAAAAGCTGCACGAAGGGCTTACCTACTACAAACCGGCCAGGTATAACCTTGAAAAATGTGTTGTCCACCAATTGATGGAAAAGATTCCAATGTTTAGTTTTGTCTCTTGTATTTGTCCTCCTTGTTGATGCAGTTCATTAGCTGTTGCCAAATTGAAAGCAAACAAGGAGGCTGCAAAGCCGCTGAAGGACTTTTCGCTGAGGATAAGCAAATTGCTGGTGAGAGTTTGGGATTCTTTTTGTATTTACCTTTCTATTTTTGTCTATGTACTTCATCATTACAGTAGTATCCTTTTAAATGTACTCGGTTCATCAATGTCTATATGGTTTTTAATTGGTTCATTATGAATTAATACATACTGTATTATACTGTTTTTTTCAGGGACTTGATGAGGAAAAGAGTTTGCAGATTTTACAGTGCTACTTACAAGAGGACTACAGAGGAACGCGTACTTCATTAAAGGTACACAAATCACTTGGATGTACTTCTGTTGATGCATGTTGTTAAAATGAGGTTGTATGATTTTGTATAAAGTAGATGGATGCAAATTTGAATGATGCTATTCCCTTTTCAGTGTGTTCTCCAGGATGAGAGGCAGAGCCAGGCATTACTACTCAAGGTCAGTGTGTGGTTAAAGCCATTCACACTTGTTATGCTCCTGGCTGATTCCCATGCAGTGACTATTTTATTTAAATGGATGGAATGAATACCTCTGATTAGACTTAAAGTCCATCAATAGCTCCTTGTCTATCAAACTCTGTCAGTAAAAAAGGATTGTTGTTGTTTTGACCCATGATAACCGCGCTGGGCTACCCCAACATTACCTACAACTGTTTGGGTAGTCTAATGGGAAGTTAGCAAGCTAAAGTTAAGTTACATGCAGCAATTTAATTAGAATGTAATTATATTACATGACTAAACATAAAGGGAATCCAACTTTAATACATTGACTCGTCACTGAGGTCAGATTAATTTTCCCCGGCAACGCTGGTGAAGACGACGGCTCTCCCATTACTTCCAAACATCAACTAACTTTGTTGTTATTTTTCTGTCTGCAAAATTCCATATTCTAATACATTTCTTGTGTCCACAGATAGCAGACTTTTACTTTGAGGAGCGTGTGTGTCTCCTCAGATGCGTCCTGCTCTTATTGACATACTTTCAGGATGAGAGACATCCCTACAGAGTAAGAAACATTTCAAGAATACAGGACACCGCATCACTTCAACTCAAACACAATATATCATTTGTTGTTTGTATATCGTTTGATATTAATGGAGTATTTTCCATTGTCTCTGTTTGTGTATTTGCAGGCAGAATATGCAAGCTGTGTGAATAAACTGGAGAAGGACCTAGTGGCCAACTACAAGTCACAGTTTGAGAACTTGTTCAAAGCAGAGGCTCCAACATGGGAAACCCATGGCAATCTAATGGTGAGAAACCAACAAGACAAGGTGGTACACTTTGTCCATACTGCGTGTAACAATTTAATACTAAACACAGTATGACTAGTCCAGGGATAGCCTGTATGCCAGCCCAGGAAAGACATTCAACTTGAATGAAATGATTTAAATGAATAAAATATATAATAATAATAATAATAATAATAATGTACATGTAAATACAACAAACTACGTACAAATCTTTGTTTCAGACCGAGAGGCAGATATCGCGGTGGTTCCGCCAGTGTCTCCGAGAGCAGTCTTTGCTGCTGGAGATTCTCTTCCTGTACTACGCATACTTTGAGATGAGTGCCACCGACCTGCTGAGCTTCACCAAGGTGTTCAAGGAGCAGGGCTTCGGCCTCAGGCAGACCAACAGACACCTGGTGGACAAGAGCATGGACGCCCTGGTGGACCGCATCGGGTGAGACTGCTCTGACCGCTGTTTGATTTCATGTGCTTCAACTCTGGGACAATGTATGGGACTGTTTGTTTTTAAAATGTTGTGTTTTCCTGCACTGTGAACGGCCTTGGTGTTCTGTAAGGTGTGGTATGAATGTGTGTTTGCTACTTCTAACAAAGGGTAAAATCAAACAACTTCTGAAGGGTTTTAGAAGTTGTTGGATTTATTGAAGTGCCAAATAAATTTTCCAAAACCATAACATTCAATATCGCAGTACAATATTAATCTTGACAACAAAATATACGTAATTATTGAAGTAGCCAATTGTTGTTAATGTCTTTTGTTTTGGCCCGTAGGTATTTCAGCTCCCTGATCTTGGTAGAAGGGATGGACATCGACTTCCTTCACAAGTGTGCACTGGAGGACTGCACAGATCAGCACCAGTTCCACAGCACCCCTGAAATCATCAAGGTGTGCCTCCAGTCTGTAGCTATCACTAGTGTTGCTGTTCGTCCTCTACTCAAAGCAGACTCATAGGAATAGTTAAACTGACACATCCCAAGGTTTTCAGGTCCATGAAACGTCTAGAGATGTTTTTACTACATCAAGAAGCATTTCTCAGTATATCTCTAGGCCTAGACATGGTATAGATGCAGAGTTTCCCACCAAAACATTTAGTTTGGGGGAAATGTTTCTGGAGGAAGAGGCAAGCAGTGGTGTAGGGCTGCACCCTAAAACTGGACTAGTGTCATCGTTCTGATCTGACTTCAATTCTCTGTCAAACAATTGTGGTTTAGATTTGTATTTTATTTTTTAGAATAACCAAATCATTATGTAACCTGTTGGAGGCATGATTTGAGATTTGAAAAGAGAGCAGGATGTGGAAATAAACATCCCGAGAAAATTCTCCCTCCCCCAGATTTCTGTGCCATTGAGAAGTGTTGCATTCACATACCTGTGGTGCACCATAGCTATATCTCCCTACAACACATTATAATAGGTCAACATCCATTGCTTTATAAACTGTTAACCATGAATAAGAAAATATTATGATAATTATTGTTATATGTTGTATCTAATGACAGATCTAACTAAAAACTGATTTAGCTACTCATTTAGCGGAGACGCCTTGCCTATAGACAGTGGTTAAGACCCTGATAGGGATAATATACAGATGGAGTTGTTTATTTTTTCAATGACTTATTTAACTTGGTACTATGTTCAATCCATTTAATCCACAATTGATAATTCCTACATTCAAAGCCATGTATCATATTTGAAACTTGAGTGTTTGCTCACACATCAATTAACAACCATTATATTAAATACTGAGCAAGACCAAACAACAAACCTATCATGTTTGTTGTCTTTCTACAATGCAACGCTGGCTCGTCTGGTGTCCCACTTTGATGCTCTTCTGTAACGCTGTCGGACTCTGAAAGCCACTGACTTTTTCCACACGCCGTTAACGGGATATTGTAGGCTACTTTTGCTTTCTGTATTTTTCATTTTACAAAAACGTGTTTTCTTTTACATTGAATCGTTTTAGAAATGAGAAGGAAACATTGCATACACAAAAAATGTCTGTTGCGGCAGTTCAGGGTTGTGACATGGTGGTGCGAGACCGGAGTGGTGCAGCACCACCACTGCAGTCCTTGGGAAGAACCCTGTCGTGTTGTCTCAAACCTTCTGATGGGTTTCATTGGATGTGGTCTGAAGTAGTCTTGAGCCCACAGCTTGTCACTGTGTTCCTGTCCAGGAGATGGACCAGCTGCTGCTCACACTGGGAGACATCCCCCACCACGGCCCGGTGCTGCTGGCCTGGGTGCTGCTGAGACACACGCTGAAGCCAAGCGAGTCCAGCCCTGTCGTCAGGAGGATAGGCAACACCGCCCTGCACCTTGGGGTTTTCAAGTACCTGTCCACCATGCTGCAGGGCCTGGGGGTCTCAGGCCATAATGTAAGGGAGTGTTTATTAAAGCTGTTCATTTTGATTGGAGAGGCGTTTTATAATGTAGTTTCTCATTTGTGGTATTACAATATATTGATTGATGATACTGATGATACTGTATGATTTTCACATGCCACATTACATTACCTGTTGCTGCACAAAACAGTTAAAGGCTGCATGTAACTCTTCTACTGCTGATATTTTCTCCAGTAAATCATATTTGCACTAGAAAGTTTCCACAAGTCAATCCATCCAGGGAATCTTTTTCAATCTTCTTTTTTGCTTCCCCTGCCCACTGTTGAAAATGACAGACAAACTGTTTGAATATTACTTTATGTACTTATAACATAGACTGAATTGTATATAGCTGTAACTGTAGTTGCAACTCAAGCCACTAGAGATTGCTAATGGTAAAACGTCCATGGTGCAGGTTTAACAATGTTGGATGTCATATCTCCCTACAGTGTACAGCCAGCACTGCCAAGATCAGAATCAGAATCATCTGATTCTGATTCTAATGGTAAAACGTCCATGGTGCAGGTTTAACAATGTTGGATGTCATATCTCCCTACAGTGTACAGCCAGCACTGCCAAGATGTGCATCTACGGCCTCCTCTCATTCGTCATCACTTCTTTTGAAGAGGAGACTCTGGGTAGCCCACAGGTACCGATCTGCATTGTTAGGGATGTAATGATTCACAGGTGTGCACCGGCCCCTCATTTGAATGTTTATGATGTGAGTATCAGTCGGCAGGACTCCGACCGATCCATATTTAAGTTGTAGTTGTGGATTCCAACGTTACAAGTCGACTATTCACACATGTTTGATTATTTTTGCTGACCAAAGCTTTAATTTGCGCCTGCAGCATTTGATTGATGCTGCATGCGAGGTGCTCTCTGCTCCAAGTCTTGCTGAGCTGTTCTGGGAAATGGTGAGTCCCACAGTGAAGGTAAACAAATGACCCTCTAATGTCGATGGTTTTATTTATTGAGTCATTTGATTTGTCAATGCAGAGACCCAACATGGGCCTGGGCATGATCCTGGACAGCGCTGTGGGGATGTTTCCTCACAAGACTGGTCCACTGCTGCAGCTCCTGACCGCACTTCTGTCAAACAAGTCCACTGTCAAAAAAGTATGTTTTCAGTTCACACACAGACACACACCAGTTCAGGACATTTGTTTAAAACGAATGTACAACAATTACCAATATATTTCTTTCCTTATGTGGTGGCAGGTGTACACTTTTCTAGACAAGATGTCTTTCTATACGGAGGTGTACAAGCAGAAACCCAACGACATCATCTCCAAGGACGACGAGACACTCTGGAGGAGACAAATCCCCAAACTCCTCTACCCGCTTGGTATGACAATGACCTGGAAATCAAACAGATGGACAGTCCTGTCTAGCTCAACTGTTGCTTTGTCTAGATTGCTGTAGAGCAAAATACACACACTGCAAGGTTGGGGGACTGATTCACACTTGGTCTACCCTTGCTAAGAATCGTGGGGTTGTAAGTTGTTTTGGATGAATGGCCCACCAGAAAGCTTAACCACATTATATCATGCAACACATACTGGCTTCCATTCCAGTATATATAGCACTGGCATGATGGCATCCAAATGTTGTTGAGTCAAATTGTACTGTTATTGAGATGGCGTCTGATCTGTGCCACCAGGCTCTGGGCAGACCAACCTGCGGATGCCGCAGGGCGTGCTGGGCCAGGTGGTGCTGGCAGGGGAGCAGGGCTACGTGGTGCGCTGGGACCATTCCTACAGCTCCTGGACTCTGTTCACCTGCGAGGTGGAGATGCTGCTGCATGTGGTGTCCACCGCCGGTATGGAGCTGCTTTCTCACTGGCACTGCTGGATGGACACTTTCTGCACATTTAAAAACGTGTATCTTTCATTTGATCATGACTATCTTTGAAGGGTTTTCCTTGAAAAGGGTATCACTATTGATGAACAATATCCATATATATCCATGTTAATTCTGTAACTTTTTTGGCATGGAGATGTATTAATGAACAATATACATAGACATGTTCATTGTGTCACGGTTATGTATTCCTTAGTTTATTAAATTTGGTGAGTCCTGGGGCTGAAAGTTCCTCCACAGGCTGAATAAAACATGTGTGTGCAGTATTTTTCCAGGTCTGCCTGTAGCTTCAACCTTCACTTATTGAAAATAGAAAATCGGTGAATAAAATATGCAAGCTTTTCTTCATCTGTCCATACTAGATGTCATCACCCACTGTGAGCGGGTGAAGCCCATCCTGGATCTGGTCCATAAGATAATCAGCACGGACTGGACCGTCTCAGATTGTCTGCTACCTCTGACTTCTCGCATTTACATGTTGCTGCAGAGGTAAGCTTGCTAGTCCGCCTCTGGCATTACCCAGCCCCAACTCATTCACTCAACATCATGCTCGTCTCCCTTCGTGTGAAATTGTTTTGATGCTGAAACTGATTTATCTGTTTATTATTTCTCTTTATGTGGCTTTCAGGTTAACATCGGTTATTAACCCCCCAGTGCCCGTGATCGCTTCCTGTGTCAACTGCCTCATTGTGTTGGCTGCCAGGAACCCTGGAAAGGTAGGAACGATGTATTGCTGAGTCATGTTTTCATCGTCATCGCAAAAAACATGAACTGCTAAGCAATATTAATATATAATATAACAAGAGTAATATAGAGCCTGAATCCTGAATCTCATGGCTGGGATTGTAGGTAAGGGCCAAGTGCTGATAGTCAGCTGTGCTGATATTCAGTATGACGGCACCATGAGTACACATTTTCTCAATGAATCTTGCTATATTCTTTTAAAGACAATGTTTCAGCTGGAATTCGAACACTATAAGATGAAAACGTTTTAGGCTGAGCGTTCGTGGAAGGAGGGGGGGTGTTATGACCCATGTTAACTGTGATGCTCATACAACAGTGTTTCATGAGCGCTACAATGACCAATGTTCTGTATGAGATGCGGCCCACACCGTGGCCTTATACTGAGAACCCTTTTTGGTTCACTGGCTCTTGGGGCGGCAGTGGCTCAGTGGACAGAGCGGGTCGTCCACTAACCGTAGAGTTGGCGGTTTTATTCCCTCTTCCTCCTCCAACTGTCTGCATGTTGAAGTGTCCTTGAGCAAGACACTGAACCCCAACTTGCTCCCTGGGCGCTGAACATAGCAGCCCACTGCTCCATTGTACCATAGGATGGGTCAAATAAAGAGAACAAATTTCGTTCACATATCAAAAAAATACTGAGAATGACCAATAACGACCAAAGGGTCCTCTCTTCTTCTTCTTCTTCTTCTTCTTCTTCTACTACTTCGAAACTCGGCAGCCCGGAGAAACATTTGCAAGGAAACACAGTATTGATCGTTTTCCTTCAGTAAATTGTGCTTATTCATGCTGGCTGCATTGAAACGCCAAAGTGCCTTTTCCCACAATGTTGGCTTCCCAGTAACTGTGCTTGTGCAATGTTCCCTGCAAGCTTTGTTGTTTAACCTGCTGACCACGATGTGTGTGTGTGTGTGTGCGTGTGTGTGTGTGTGTGTGTGTGTGTGTGTGTGTGTGTGCGTGCGTGTGTGCGTGCGTGCTTGTATGTGTGTGTGTGTGTGTGTGTCCATGCATGTGTGTGTATGTGTGTGTGTGTGTGTGTGTGTGTGTGCATGCATGTGTGTTCATGTGTGTGTGTGTGTGTGTGTGTGTGTGTGTGTGTGTCTGTGTGTGTGTGTGTGTGCACCTGTGTGTGTGCGTGTGTGTGTGTGTGTGTGTGTTTGTGTGTGTGTGTGTGTGTGCATGCGTGTGTGTTTTTGCGTG
>OMKQ01086049.1:0-11842 GCA_900302335.1 Phycis phycis | reverse complement strand
ACAGACTGTCAGGGGTAGTGTGCCGGTCTGTCTTCATCAGACAGGAGGCAGACAGACTGTCATGGGTAGTGTGTTGGTCTGTCTTTGTCAGACAGACTGTCAGGGTAGTGTGTTGGTCTGTCTTCATCGGACAGGAGTCAGACAGACTTTTAGGGGTAGTGTGTCAGTCTAGCTTCGTCAGACAGACTTTCAGGGTAGTGTGTTGGTCTGTCTTTGTCAGACAGACTGTCAGGGAAGTGTGTTGGTCTGTCTTCGTCAGACGGGAGGTAGACAGACTGTTAGGGGTAGCTTGTCGGTCTAGCTTCGTCAGACAGGAGGCAGACAGACTGTTAGGGTAGTCTGTCAGTCTGTCTTCGTCAGGCAGGAGGTAGACAGACTGTTAGGGGTAGCTTGTCAATCTAGCTTCGTCAGACAGGAGGCAGACAGACTGTTTGGTCTGTCTTAGTCAGACAGGAGGCAGACAGACTGTCAGGGTAGTCTGTCGGTCTGTCTTCGTCAGACAGGAGGCAGACAGACTGTCAGGGTAGTCTGTCGGTCTGTCTTTGTCAGACTACAATCTCCTGACTCGTGGTGGTGAAGCTGCGTTTCTCCTCTCTAATCCTCATGTGGTGGTGCCGTGTCAGCGAGCTTGTTTTCTGCTTACAGTGCCAGACTCCACGGGTCAACTGGTGGGTCATGTGATCCTCTCTCGGTTGCCCGTGGCGACCTGCTCTCAATGTCAGACCTAATGCGTTTTAGAGAGAAAGGCCGGTCCTTACATCGCTGTGTTTAACACCGGCCTGTCGAGATGAGGGGCTGCTTGTTAAGATGAATGTGTAAACTGTAAATCTGATATCTAAACCCTGGTCTCCCGACCAGGGTTCATGGAAACAGCGGTCAGAACAAAGCATTTCTATACACAGGTCCACAAAGAAAATGCACCCAAACAGAACTCAAACAGCAAAAGCACACATTATACTCACAAACAAGCAAGATAGACAGAAACCAAAACACTACAGCAAACACTTTGAATTGTTTTCATTGTCCACAGACTGTCCAGAAAACAGCTTGATTTGGTGTACAAATAAAAGGTATGCAATATGCCAGGTTTTTAATATCTCCATCATATCATTGAATACGTCTGGGAACAGAGGCTTACTCCTCTACCCCTCTTCTGAAGGATTTGGGTTATTCACTCATTCATCCATTCGTCTAAATGCAAATGAGACGGCAGGTAGTTCTTGAAAGTTAGCAGTGAAGAAAAGAGATTTGAGCAGTAACACCTGGTCGTTATCTCCTCCCTGAGACCCAGCAGAACGGACGAGAAGGGAGGAAATACACAAAGAAACAGCTTCTTAACTCTGTCTTCGGTGCTACTTAATGTATAATATATATTACAGGACTTGTTGTCTCTTCAGTATTTCGTGTGCCTCCAATCTCATGGATATTAGTCATATGTTTTTCCTTTAATTGTTCTGTATTTTATGATTTTCAGCATTACTTGTTTAGCACAGTATTCCATATTTCAGAAGTTTGCTCAGTATTTTCTACATTGTGTATTTCATGTCCAGGTATGTTCAGTGTGCCATGTATGCGCAGTATGTTCAGTATATTCAGTGTACCATGTATGTGTCAGAATATCATACATGTTCAGTGTGTCATGTATGTGTCAGTATGTCATTACAGTATGTGTCAGTATGTCATGTATGTTCAGTATGTCATTACAGTATGTGTCAGTATGTCATGTATGTGTCAGTATATCATACATGTTCAGTGTGTCATGTATGTGTCAGTATGTCATGTATGTTCAGTATGTCATGTATGTTCAGTATGTCATGTATGTTCAGTGTGTCATGTATGTTCAGTATGTCATGTATGTTCAGTGTGTCGTGTTTGTTCAAAACCTGCTGTGCTGCTCGTTGCTGAGAGGGTGTTCCAGCAGTCCAGAGTTGGGCTGTAGTGTTTATTGGAGCCTAACTCAGCCTAGTTAAATACAGCAGACATGTTGCTCTACCGCGTCTCCAGCTCAGATTGAGGATGAAGAGGAGCAGAGCTCGCCGCCGCCCGCCCTGCAATCTTCCCCGGTCCGACTAAATTGCTTTCATTTCGCCGGGCTGTCCTTTGTTATCGTCCGACACGGCCACTGATTATACGTGAGGTGGATCAATAAATGGGGGCTGGAAGCCCGGGCAGGAAAGTTTACTGTGTGATGCTCTGCGCTGTGGGGATCCAGAGGACTCATGGAGAAACTAAACCCAGATGACAGGATTCTGTGATGTGAATGATCCACGTCAGTCACAGACAAAAAAAGTCTCAGTCTCTAAATCCCTGGTCCCGTATTGAATATCTATCTATCCGTCATTTGTCTCTATTTATCTACTTATCATTGGGATTGTTTGGTGAGGATTTTCACTCTTAAAACATAATTTCTTAGGTTGCCGCTGCTTAGCCACAGAAGCTAACACAAGAAGCCATCAAGTCCACCATCATGTCCACCATCATGGCCATCATGTCCACCATCCTGTCCATCATCATGTCCACCATCATCTCCATCATCATGTTCACCATCATGTCCATCATCATGTCCACCATCCTGTCCATCATCATGTCCACCATCATGTCCATCATCATGTTCACCATCATGTCCATCATCATGTTCACCATCATGTTCACCATCATGTCCACCATCATGTCCACCATCATGTCCACCATCATGTCCATCATCATGGCCATCACATCCACCATCCTGTCCATCATCACGTTCACCATGATGTCCATCATCATGTTCACCATTATGTCCACCATCATGTCCATCATGATGTCCACTATGATGTCCACCATCATGTCCATCATGATGTCCACTAGTACACACTGTATTAGCGCCAAACGCCAATTCCCTGCTTCATTGTTTTCATTTGTGTACACCCTGTCCCAATTGAGAGAATAATAAAGTTAAAGTGACATTTATAAGACAATGTGTGTGTGTGTGTGCATGCATGTTTGTATGTGTCTGCATGTATGTGCGTGTGTGTGAGCATGTGCCTGCGTGTGTGTGTGTGTGTGTATGGAGGGACGAAGCCAGTGATGATAGAGTGTCTGGGGAAAGGCGTATGCGTGGAGAATAGCGAGTGTCTACGTGTCATTGATGCGCTGGGGCAGGTGTCCTCTTGATGTTCCCACCACAGTTATTAACCAGTCATATTGTTTGTGAAAACCAATCATAAGAATAACCACCAGTAATAGCCACTGTCTCAGCTTAATTGTGGTTCAGGAGCAGCAGGAGGGTGGGCTAGCAAGACATATTTGCATTTGTTGACTTTGGAGATCGTCGTCATCCACAAAGCCATGGGAGTCTGAAGCCTACGTTGGCCTTGCTGAAGCTCCAATAGGCCACTGTCATCTGAAAGACCTCGGGAGGTTCGTAAACTGAACGTGAAGGAGATTCTGGGAGATACTGATGGCGGATTTCTACAGGATGTAGAAACCTGTAAGGTTATGGTCGTAGGGTTAGGGTCATATTCATGTGCTTAAAGGTTAAGTCAACTCAAAAATGTAATTTGTGTGTCACAAAGTGATGGCAGACATATCTGTATTATCTTTTACAAAATTGTTAGATGCAGGAAATCCTCTGTAAAATACATGAACTCAGAGTGGATGATGAAGTCTGCTGGAGTGTGACGTCTTCTGCTCCTACTTTGATGGAACCAAACATATCAGTATTTTTACAAACCTTTCGCGACTGTCATGGCTGCTCAGATCTGATTTTTTGAAACTCGTAGGTGGAGGTTCCCCTGCTAAAGTGGGGGCATTATTTACCCTTTAAGGGCACAACCCAAGGCTGCATGGCTATACAAGCTCCATATCCAGCAACTCACCTGGCTAACTTTTATTTTAACTTATGTAGCTAACTCACCTAGCTACAATTCACGGCACTACCTCATGATGAAAACTCACATCACTAACTCATGCAGCTAACTCAGGGGTTATTCTGAACACTGACATTTCACTGTCAAAGCACATGGCTTCTTGCCCTATATTCATCTTCGCTGTTGGTGGATATATTGTAGGTATGTTTTTATGGTTTTACATGAGCCAAAGACTATTTAAGTTGTTTATTAGACAACAACGCTTTCTGACTCTGAATCTGGGGCGACAGTTGCTCAGTGGGTAGAGTGGGTACAGCGGGTGAACAGAGCGGGTCGTCCACTAATCGTAGGGTCGGCGGTTCGATCCCCTCGTTCCCCACTTCCAAAACTCTCTGCATGTCGAAGTGTCCGTGAGCAAGACACTGAACCCCAACTTGCTCCCCTGGCGCTTAACCTAGAAACCCACTGCTCCTATCTACCATAGGATGGGTCAAATGCAGAGAGTAAATTTCCCTGCTGTGGGATGAATAAAGCACAATAATAAATAATAATAATAATCTCTTACAGCTGACCATTTCCCTCTTACAGCCAAGAAGCTGTTTTCTAGAACAAGTCAGCCCGGGATGCGGATATTGGGACAAAGCCCAGCGAGTCTGGCCACATACTGACCCGGGGAGATGGAGAGTGGGGGAGTTCATAAAAGAGGTCAAATCCAGTATGAATGAGACCTGTACTGGATTCCCCATGGTCTCTGTTATACATTATTGTGAGTATAGTAGTATTGTACAGTGGGAGTCAGAGAGATTCAATCAACATTTTTTATTTATCCATCAAATATTCAAACGATGACGTGCAGAGAGCACCTGAGAGACAGCACCCTCTCTAGGTCAACGTCAACAACTGCAGCTGTTGCGTCTCAACACTGAAATTGGCACCAGTGATTTAACTTGCCATAAGTGACATCACTAAATGGCACTAATTGCAACCAGTCAGAAGCACTAATTACACAGCCTGAGTGTGGCTGCTCTTTAAAGAATATGACATCCCATTGGAAAGCATTAGAGAGAAGCTCCTTTATTATAGGAGTCTTTAACAGCTGGTGGAGGAGTTCTGTAGGTCACATGACCTTCACATCAGGTCCCCACTTCTCCTCCTCTTTTGGACCAGATTCAGTTCTCCACCTGGTTCTGGTTCTTGGGTTCACACCATGATCCTCCAGATACAGAACACAGAGAAGCACTTGATAAAACAGTCTCCCTAACTGACATACAGACTTATTTACTATATTTTACTACTCTTGAAACTGTACTTTGATGATAAAGGGGGCATTTAGCAGACACTTTGTCCAAAGCAACTTACAATCAGTAGATGTGTGGGGTTCGACATGTGGACAGTTGGAGGAGGAGGGGGGATCAAGGGGATCGAACCGTGGACCCTACGGTTAGAGGACGACCCGCTCTGTCCACCCGCTCTACCCACTGAGTTACGGTTGCCCGTAGCTCAGTGATGTGATCTGATATGCTGTTACTTTTAATCCAGACAGTTAATTTGCTGGTCATCCATATCAACAAAAATAACTTCCAAAATGTGTGTTTTGTAGTCTCTTGGATGCACACAAAACTACAATGATGGTGGAATTACACAAAATATATTTTCTGATGACGAATTCCCTGGTCCAATATGCTGTTCATCCAGCTGGTTCCAGTTCCCTACATCATGATCATGATGAGTCATGATCTGTATGGCCCTTGTTTCAGCTTCGTTAGATGGAGAACTCCATCACATTGCGGACAGACGCCTCCATCACTGTCATGCTCCCAACTGAGAATGATATATAAACACCACCCTAATGACCCTCAACACCAGCCTGCAAAATGTTATGCTATTGTGTTTACATCCTTCAACATACGTAGTGCTGCCTGTCTTACATATTGTCTGTCTGCGTACTCCTGGTTAAAAAATTATGGTTGTACTCTAACTAATCATTAACAATTATGCCTATTAGTAATTAAGAGCATTAAATTGTAATACGAACAAATGGTCCAATTACAAACAGAAGAAACAGTCACATTCTGTGTGTTGTTGTGTTGTACGGTGCTGCAGGTAGTGAGCAAACGAGGAGTGTTGAGGAAAGATAAGCTACATCTCCCTTATCTGAGCTGCACAGAGTCTTTACAACAAATAGAAATTCCTACAGTTTTCTTCCCTCTCCTCTAACATGTATTTCAGGGTTCTCCATGTCTGAGAGCTGTCACATAGTCTTCCTAGTTTGAAACGCTATCTTCGGCCGCTTTAAGTTGCTCCCTCATCTGCTGATGACGTTGAGATGGACTCTCTTGAGCAGTCTGGGGTTTTTTACACTCTGTATCTTTGTACAGTAATCTTATTTATTTTGATGTGTTTTCCAGTCGTACAGATCCACCAAGCAGAGAACATGCATAATATTGTAAATTATCATGGAGGTTGCTGAAGATATTGTTTTGAGTTGTGTTAGTGTTACGAAAAAGCTCTTTGAATAATTAGCTACTAAAGAATTAGTTTGAAGTATAAGATGACGTATAAGGTGGAAGTATAAAAGACAGTATATAAGAGAGAAGTATAAGGAACATCTTATACTATAACATCTGGAGACAGATGTGTACAGATTCCTCTAGTCCAGACTAATTTAGTAATAGACTGGCACAAAATAACACAGAATATGGAGGTACCAGCAACACCCTTTGCAGAGTGGTGCTGAGAATATATTCAGCACAAAAGCATCTCATTTCATTTATATATCAGATTTAGTAGTGGAGGCACTCAGGGTGGCCAATCACATTTCTCTGGTGGGGCGTGTTTCGCCCAGGCCCCCCTGTGGACACGGCACTGCTCATAGGCAGGGGTCTCCGTCCAGACAGGACACGTCCTGGGAGATGACAAGAGACAGGCATGAGGGACAGGGTGATCCATGGTTGATGGTCATATCCTGTAGAGTGCAGGTCACATCCTGTCTTCCTGTAAAACACACAGCCCTCTGAAAGCAGGTTCATGTTGTTTTTAAATGAAGGCAGAGCGAGGTGCACGCAGGACTCCATTCACATGCTAATCCCAGAGGTTTACTCGGCTCTGAACTAGCATTAGCATTCCATCGCCATGGCGATGATGGCAGTGCAGAGTAAACCCTATGAGATACTTCCCCCGGATGAGGAATGAATGCTGGATGGTCCAGGTGACTGCTGGCTTAATATGACAACATACACTGGTGGTATTCCAGTGATACTCAAACTGTAGTGCACTGCAGTTACACACAGTAAAATAAAATACACATGCTCAATACTACAATGAAACAAAGAAACTGTATAATGCAGTAAAATTTTACTGCAGTAAAACACACACTGTGAAGTACTGCAATAGGCATACTACAGTAAAACACTTGTACTGCAGTATACATACGATTGTATACTGCAATATACATACGACTGTATACTGCAATACACATACGACTGTATACTGCAGTACACATACGACTGTATACAAACACTAGTACTGCAGTCATATAACTACATACTTGTGTAGGCCTTCTTAGTGATAAGGCATTCGGCCTCTCTCTCCCTCAATCACTGCACCTCTCGTTCTGTTTCTCTTTCCCTCATTCACTCCCCCTCTCTGTTTCACTCTCCCTCACTCACTCAACCTTCATCTCAGTCTCTCCCTCCTCACACGTTGAGAGGCAGAGAATTTGGTTTGAGTTTGGTTGAAATGCAACTTGAAAATTGACACTGGCGGTATGCTGCAGTAAAAGGTTTACAACAATAAAGGCCTAGTTCAGTATGCTGCAGTGTAAAGTTTACAACAGTAAAGGCCTAGGTCAGTATGTTGCAGTGTACACTGTATGGTAGTAGAGTATAGCTGAGCATGGTGCAAACTTTACTACACTGTAGTGTGTGTGTTTTGGATAAAAAGCTAACTTTAAACCCTGTGCTTCTCCAGTCATTAATATGTCCTAAGAAGGCTTCTGCTCTGTTTGACCCCAGGCTAGATAGAGGATTCTCTTATTGCACTAGCCTATGTAGCATGCTGGAGGCACTTTGTACCACGGTTCTGCTGTATCCTGGTGGGTCAGGACTTGTCCCAGTGTGTAATAACTGAAATGGAATCAAATTTAGTAAGTGGGAAGGAAAAAGACTGTGACCTTGAGTTGACCCTGGGCAGTGCCTGGGGAACTCTGCGCCAAGGTCCTTTGACTCTAACTCTGCTGCGTTCATACTGAGAGGTAAACCATTATAATCAACACATGGGGGAATAGTACGGATCAACACGGAGCATTTTCTCCGCTGGCTATGTTTTATTCTATTACACCGCGGAGAAATCACCATTTCGCTCAGAAACATCGGCAATAGCCATCAGAAATAACCATGAAACTGTAAGAAATGAACCGTTGTGTCATGAGATTCTCTCTCCTGTGTCTGCAGGGAAGAAGCTGCACAGTGCCATCAAGAGGCCAGTGTGGTCATTACATGGCAAGCTTTTTACACACAAGTATGCTTAAGAACATCTGGGATCTACTCCTACTGTCTGGCTCTGACACACTCCACTGGTGCTGTGGAAAAAAATATGACGCAAAATCTGTGTTTTATTTATCATGTATTTCAAACTGCAGGACTGGCAGGTGTACCCTCCAAGCACAGACCATGACTGTAGCTCCAGGAATTAAAACGTTGAACAAGCTCATTGACAAGACAAGATTCTCCTTTAGACCAGCTCTAAGACTCATTTGTTCTAAGTCAATTATCCTATTTGTTTCTTATTGTACAGCCCTGGTCACAGGTCCAGTCTCAAAAGCCTCAATGGGCTGAAGGCCATATATGAAACCCCTGACCCTACCCCCCACAGGGCAAGATCCTGAATGATGGAGGAGGAAACCTTGAGGAGCAGCATGGAGCTCCTCCTTCCATAATGGCCAGGAGTGCAATGGAGGCCATCATCTAACATTCAAAGTAATACAATTCAAAGTAAATCCAACAGCCAGCTGTAGCCCTCTCCAATCCTCATCAGAGTTAGGGTTCCAACCTTCACCAGAGTTAGGGCCCCAGAGTTACGGTTCCAATCCTCACCAGTTAGGGTTCCAACACTCACCAGAGTTAGGGCTGGAGAGGCCGGTGGACGGACGTCCTCCAGTGGGTTTGAACACCTAAGTTTGGTCCAGCTGCTAAACCTGCATGTTCCTTTAGCCATTTAACGAGTTTAGTCATGCACAGAAGCTAATTATACTAGAGAGAAACACACACAGAAACCATCACTCCTCATTGTCTCTTAAGAGAAAGACAAGATGATAAAATGAAAATGAGAGGACCTTTCGGTCTTTATTTGTCATTCTCAGTATTGTTTAGATATGGGAATGAAATTTGTTCTCTGCATTTGACCCAGCCTATTGTACATAGGAGCAGCGGGCTGCTATGTTCAGCGCCCGGGAGCAAGTTGGGGCTCAGTGTCTTGCTCAAGGACACTTTGACATGCAGACAGTTTGGAAGTGGGGATCGAGGGGATCGAACCGCTGATCCTATGGTTAGTGGACGACCCGCTCTGTCCACCTGCTCTATCCACTGAGCTGCCGCCCCTAACTTTCAACTTTCAAAGAATCTAAAACTAATCTAAGCAGAAGATAATCTAATGTCCATTTGACAACCCAGAAAACCAGTTGACAGTGAAGGGTTGGGGATGTCTCACTCTTTCTCTCTCACTCTCTCTCTCTTAACCTGTCCCTCACTATCTCACTTCTCTCTTTCACATCTCTCTTCCTATCGTTTTCTTACTCTCACCGCTGGCTATTTTTATCTCTAACTATCTATCTCTCTCTATCTCTCATCATCATTCTCTACCTATCACTCCATCTCTCTCTGTCTCTCCCCATAAAGGGATCTCTCTCTGTCTTTGTGTTCTCCATAAAGGGATCTCTCTCTCTGTCTGTGTTCTCCATAAAGGGATCTCTCTCTCTCTCTCTGTCTCTGTGTTCTCCATAATCTTTCTCTCTCTGTCTCTGTGTTCTCCATAAATGGATCTCTCTCTCTGTCTCTGTGTTCTCCATAAAGGGATCTCTCTCTGTCTGTGTTCTCCATAAAGGGATCTTTCTCTCTGTCTCTATGTTCTCCATAGAGGGATCCTCTCTGTCTCTGTGTTCTCCATGAAGGGAGCCTCCAGGGCTATTGGTGACTTTCCCCAATGTCACTGATAATGCATTCTAAATGTGTGATACTTCCAGCTGAATATAGGTTATTAGGAAACTACACAGGGGTGCATATTACAACATTATTTTCTGAAATAGCTTTTTAAATGTGAATGTCACACATGATATTAATAAAGCAACAAAACATTATGAAATTTTCGCTTCACAGGACATAACATTAATGATAACAAAAAGAACCTTGGGTTTATTTGTTTCTTTCGACAGGAAAATCATATCCATATATTCTCACAGTAATATTAAGAATCAGTCGAAAATCACACATACATAACATAACACCTCCATTAATGATAACAACCTCACCTCATTGATAATAACCTAACACTGTTTAATATCATCATGACCTTCTGTCCAATCTTCTGAAGGTCGTTCCCAGTGAGATCTAGACAGAAATATCTCACCAAGAGGTTTTTCAGTTACTAAGTCATAGCTAACTAACTAAGAAATGACTGACTGATCAAGTGGTGGTCAAACTCAGTAACTGAACTGATCTGATCTAACTAGCTAAATCACTAATAACTAATTGATTGACTTACTAACTCTATACTAATTGAATTACTCAGCATGCTAATTTACTCATTGACTAACTAAACAAACTAACCAAAACTAATTGCATTAACTAACCCACAATGTAATTTGTTCACTAACTACCTTACTAACTATCTAGCTAAATAGCTAACTGACTAACTGATGTACTAAATGGGGAGCTTAATAAATGGTTAATCTAACTAACTAACGATGAACCAACTCAATAATTAATAAACCCTAACCCTAATGAATAAAAACTGTTCATTTTGTCCAAACTCTGCTTGCTACGAACCATAACCCTGGTTTCATGTATCTCAGACACAAAACAAAGGAAGATACACCTTATCAACTGGTACATGTATTCATAGGATAGGGGGTGCTAGACGGTGTTGTTGGTCTGAAGGAGTAACAGAGAGTTGCAGTGGACAGCGCAGGTGGGTAGAGCAGGTCGTCCACTAACCGTAGGGTCGGCGGTTTGATCCACACAATCCCCGCCTCCAATTTGTCCACATGTTGAAGTGTCCTTGAGCAAGACACTGAACCTCAACTTGCTCCCAGGGCGCTGAACATAGCAGCCCACTGCACCTATGTACCATAGGATGGGTCAAATGCAGAGGACAAAGTTCATTCCCATATCTAAAAAATACTGAAAATGACCAATAAAGACCGAAAAGTCCTCTCTTCTCTTCTCTTCTCGAGAAGGAGTAAGAGAGAAGGAGAAGGAGGAGGAGGAAGAGGAACCAGACGTTTCCTCAAGAGCTTGTCTCGTTGCCGCTGGCAACAGAACAAACTTCCCTTCTCTGGGTTTCTGTGACGTAGTGTTTATCACTCTGGCTCACCATGGTTGTGTTCTGTGGCATTCTGTCGAACTTGAGGACACGCATATATGCATGCATATGTGCACACACACACACACTCACATACACACAATCACACACACACACTCTCTCTCACACACACACACACACACACACACACTCATCTATCGTATAAAGATAGAACAAACACAGGCTATATCAACATAGCCGTATAAACTTGTATTTGATTGTGATTACACATAGAGTTATTAAGGTCAGGGAGGTCATGTGATTCACACCAACAGATAACATGCATTGGGTAAAAGTGATCAACATCATCGCCTTGCTTCGTACATGTCTGCTTTCTGTGTAACTTCCACACTGAGCTCTGTAGAAAACAAGAAGCCCAAAATATCATCAGAGAGACGAGCATGGAGAACCAGGGGGACACA
>OMKQ01086048.1:0-21181 GCA_900302335.1 Phycis phycis | reverse complement strand
GTGTGTGTGTGCGTGTGTGTGTGTGTGCGTGTGTGCGTGTGTTATTGTGCGTGCACCTGCGTGCGTTGTCAGTACTTGTCATGGAGACGTGAAGCTGTCAGACTCCCTCGCAGTGTGGTTAGAATATGTTTCCTGATGTCTGCTTCGGGAGGGACTGATTAATCTGCATGTGCGATGGAGGTTTATTATCAGTCCAGAGTGAACTGTGTCTCCGGTCTTTATCTGTGAACTGGGTCTTCATCTGTGAACTGGGTCTTTATCTGGCAACACGCTGGTCTGATCCACAAGGGCACTGGGTGGACATCTAAAGTCCCCTGAAGTACAACAACTATCATCCACTAAAAACATTGTGCTGGATGGTTGTTTTTCAGATGTTCAGATATCCTTGAACATTGATGTCATACATATGGTCTTGAGGAATACAATTATGTTTTAAGTTGTTTTTATTGTGAGTTTTTTAAAGGCATAGTGATGTCTGTCTGGTAGGTGCATTTATCTCTGGTGAACACAGCATCTTAATGTGTAAAGCTGCACTTACTTCAGATTAGGGTTGTTAAGAAAACAATCAATACTGCAAATGTGTAGAATCTAATTAACAGAAATCCCAGATTTAAAGGGTTAGTACCTACGTGTAAATCTTGTTAGAAATATGTCTAATATATCCTTCATTATAACACCTTCATTATGGATTATGGATACAGCTCTATTTCGGTCAGGTTTTCGATACAAACTGGAATTGATCTAGTTACCAATTGCAATAATGATAGTTTTTGAGGGTTTTCTACAGAAGTGAGATTTAGGAAATAAATACATAGACCTCCATGTGCCTAACAATTGCTGATGAAAAGCTAGTGATGACTAGTGATGACAATTTTAAGTTTTGCCATTCATCCATCCATTCATCCAATTTTTTACATTGTCTAAAATCTGCCAAGAACACCTTCATAACCATAAGCCCATTGTGCTTTTTAAAATGAACAACATCATTAGCAGACATTGTGATGCATGCTGATGAACAACGGGGTGAAGAACAATAAGTCACATTTTGTGTAAATGTATCAAACCTTAAACAAAAAGTTAAAAAATCTTTTGAAATGTATTCATCATTCAAAATTCAACATATGCCATTTGGTGGACACTTACAATGTGTGCATACATTCTTAGCAGAGGTGGCTGCAGTGGAGATTGAACCTCTAACCCTTGCAGTGTTAACATAGGTCTAGTTACCCACTGCAGTCCCTTCTTCTATGAAAATGTGTTCACTCATTCACTCACGCCTGCCAAACAATGTGGAAACTTTGCATGTTTCCCCTGTATGAATCCATCTTCTCTCTATCTTCTTTCTTCTCACAGGTTCTTGAAATGCAACACTTATCCATCTGTAGGGAGGGAGGGTGCAGACATGCTCTCTTCTGTTCTTTTTCTTTACAACTCACAAATCTTACAGCAGCTTCAAGTATGAAATGATGTAAATGTACTTTTTGCTCTTTGTAATGTTATTTGCGCAGCAGGCCCAAGCTGCCTGGTCTCTTACATCAACTTGACTGCCACACCTTCAGGGTCACCCCTGGGTATCATAACATTATCTCTGTACATCATGATAACATTTCTGCAGCAACTCTGCATCTAATCAACCTGTTCTCCTGTGGATTGTGATATTTAAGTGACCTCATCTTGGTTTGCCATCATCTTTAGTTGTCATACGACTTATTAAAGGAAGTCATGAGAGACAACAAGTGCTGATCTGTACAGTAATATTAAGATGCAAACTTGAGTGGAGAGCTGGGGGAAGCAGGGAACTTTTAGCAGAGGAGGTTAGCTTGGGGCAGGGAATTACCATAAATGTATTAATTATGGGGAACACTGATATGTTGTCGTGATCCCTTATTACCATGTCAGATTGTCATGAATGTTGATTGAAAGATAGCAAAACAATCTTGACCTGTTTTCACTTGCTATTTATCAACATTGCATTGGTAATGACATTCATTTCAATACATGGAGAATGAAAACATTTAGAAATTTAAGGCACTGTTAAGATAAGATAGAGTGAAATAGACTATAGATAGTTAGAGTTGATATGGGTAATTAGGAAGTCAGGAAGTGGTCAAATCTCTATGGAAGAGGCTGTCCTCGGGTTGTTTCATAGAGTGGCACATTTAGTTCCAATGACCTGGAGACACAAAAAGCCCATTGTAGATTATAAGTATAATTGACCTGACTGCATCTGTGTAAAATGGAATAATACGTGCACTTAAGGGTGCAACTTGGAAGAAGCAGGCCGGAGAGAATCGGTCTTCAACTAAATGGTCGCCCGATGGCTCTGTATTCTCCAGTACTTTTGAACTGAATCTAGCTTAAGGGCATGGAGTAGCACTCAGCAGCATATGGTCTGCAGTCAAAGATCCTAAATCAACACATAATGAGCCAAGTTGCTGATCAGCTAAACCAAAGCTCCAGAGATGTGGAGGGGTGGAGAGACTGGTGCAGGGGGAGAGAGAGTGAAGGAGAAAAATGAAAAAAGAGAGAAAGACAGAGAGGGATGTATGAGGAAGATGGAGAGAGAGAAAGGTGGGAAGAGAGTGAGAGAAAGAGAGAGAGAAATTCATGAATTATTCATTGGCACTATGGCTTCATTAAGCATGATATAGACACCTCTAAGCCTTGTTAAGTGAAATTATGCGACCTAATGTAGCTTTAAACACAGTTTTTATCATGTTAAGATCAGGTCGGCTGCCAAGGAAGCATGCCCACCTACCCGCTTGACAGCCAGGGTGGGTATCAAGCGGGTATGTGGGCACAAGGACGTTTACTCTCCTAACGCATTTCATTAGATTCTTTAAGATTGAACTGCTCTTTGGCATTTAACAGTAAAATATGAATATTCATGTGAAAAAGAATGAAACTAGGAGGCAGTGAACTATTGTGAACTCAGACTTGAATATCTGCCATACACCTACTGCCCTGTATTCTCTTCCAAGTAAATATAATAAAAAAATAGATGAATAAGGTGCATTTAGTTGCATAACATACACTATGCGCAAGCCTATTCCATTGACTCTTGAACCATACATTTGCATTGTGAATATAATGGATTCATTTGAGGCCATAAACCGCAAATGGTGACAGGAACAGACCAAAACAAAACAAAAACACGTTATCTGTACATGAAGCAATTAAAGATGATTTCACACGGCCAAGCCCTGTCATCCGTCGCAGACACCCAGACATTAATCATCATTTGTTATGCTGCTCCGATGCCTTCGAGATCTATCAATCAGTGGAGCGCCTCCTCCGGCCTGCTGCGTGGGGTGAGTACTACTGAGCAGCTTATTGGCTGTCAGCTGCCATTTACTGACACGCCACATCACTGCAAGGTGGAAAAGAGAATGAAGGACCTATAACCATGACACTGCTTAACTGCTACTAACTTGTTCCAAAATCTCTCTGCTTGATGATGACTATTAAAAAACTAAAGGTTAGTTAAAGGTTAAAGGTTGCTAAACGTTGTTTTTTTCATTGTTTTTCATCCTGACTAGCGTAAGCTTTTTTTGTTCTTTGTTTATAGCTTGACAAAAAAGTGTTGCCACACTTGATACGACTTTATCAGGTTCCCTGATGCAAGATTTACTTTCCTGTGGTTTAATAAACATAGTCATCAGAGATTACACAACACTCTCTACTGCCAAACATGTTACATGTTGTGTAAAAATACAGCTATATTCAGTCAGACACAGACTGTTTTGGTGTTGTGTCCATTGTCATGCATAGACACTCTTTATTCAAGACTGTCATCTGTAGAATTTATTTGTGACACAGCACTGTAAGACGTCAAAACATTTCTGCCCCACTGAATGATTGATTTCATTTGGAGGTGGTTGATTGACCACCGGCAATTTAATCCAGCTGCAGTGAGTAGCTAAACGCTGATCATATTAGTAAAGCTGCACCCTGGTGCAACACTGATTACAAAAAGTAGGCCTATTGAAAGAGATGGCTCCACTGCCTTAAAGGGGTAGTTTGGAATTTTGGACATAGGACCTCTTCTCCAAGTTAGCCTGTGTGTCATTTATCATTGGAGAAGTTTTCAACAAATTTCATTCATTTCTTCTAGTTGCAGAGTTCGCTGGTGCTAGGCTAGTGCAAGTCATTGGTTTCGGCTAGCCTGCTAATAAAAACAGTCTTACCCACTCCACAGTACACCCGAGGCAAATAAATTATAACGCCAGACTATCGATGTAAATGTCTGTGTTGATAGAATAATGTTAGAGGTAAAACCAACCTTGAATGGCGTTGCATTTTGAGGGACTTGTGTCTCAGCAGCAGCGTTATACTTCCTGGTAGCAGGCTACAGCAGTGGCGGACTGATATTACCTAGGTTACCGGCAGAAACTAGTCCCTCAAAATGCAATGATTTATGGGATGCAAGGTCCTATGTCCAAAATTCTGAACTACCCCTTTAAGTTTTAAACATAGATGCCTGGTCAAGTGTTGGTGTTCTGGGTGACTGGGAGGAGAACCTGGGTGGGTGACTGGGAGGAGAACAAGTCCCCAAGTTGGATAGTAACATTTAGTGCACTGGCACAAGCACTAGCAACATTTGTTACATTACTTAGTATTACTATCGGTCAGTAAAACAGGGTTGTTGATGATGATTACACAGCCAAGTGTTTTAGTAGAACAGCTTCATTGACTGAGTGTTAGGATATTTTATATTACATATATATTACAGCCTTTGCTATCCCGTTTTTAGCTTCCAAATAAACAACATTATTATATATATATTATTATATTAACAGTTCAGATTATGAAACATTCTGACTTTTGACTAACACTCAATGGTCTCAATAGAGAATGGTCTCAGATTTTTAAGTTGTAAAGAAAATAAGAAAGACCAATTCCATGAAGCATCTGACGAGGACTGATTTAAACACATATTGAATGACAAGAGTCTGAACTCCCTTATAAATAACATTGGCTTTACCACAAATCAATGCTTTTTCTAAAAAAATCTAGAAAAATGTCACCCACATATAAATATTTATATATATATGACTTATTCTTTCGTTAGTCAAACTCCAGAGTCTAATTATGGTAATGTGTAATTGTCGTCCCACCCTGAGTTAAGTGTTTTTCTTAAGGTAGCCTACTTGCAGAGTTCAAAGAATTTGCCGGTGCCCTTCTCCTCGGCGTCCTCCATGATAATGATGATGATGATGTTTGGGCCTCTCCTCCCAGCGGCAACTGAGCCACTTCAAACGCCAAGAAACACCAGACCACATTTAATGAAGTAGCGAGACACTACTGCGGCTAGAGAGCACTGCAGCCTGAAATACACACATTTTACCTGTCATCAAATATATTACCAAGTCTTTCAAAAAGTCACATCTTTGGAAAATAGCTTTTTTTCAATCAGTCTGAAATATGTACATTTACTTTGCAAACCTTCAAGTTAGCCTAGGATACTTTACATCATTAGCAAAGCTAGTCACTCGTTTTCATGGATAATTTGCTTTATATAATCTTGACGCTGGAATCAGTATTTATTTTTCAGTGTGCAGACAGGGTTGACTATATGCATCCTTTGTATTCATGGGGAGCTGAATCAGAAGACTACATCACCACATCAATAATACACAGCAGCATTTGTAATTAACATCAAGAACACACAGCAGCATGTATACATCAACATACACACATTTAATATGCAATTCAAATACAATTAACATAAAATGGTCATTAAAGTCTAAAACTGAAACACAACAGGTCGGGGACAGAGGCCAAAACAATAGCCCAGGACATTTTGATGAAGTCAAATATGACCGGCCCATAGTTGATCAAGACCGGCCCATAACAGGCCACATTCCATCAGGCACAGGCAGACAAAAAACACATGGAAAGGCTGCTCCCGCTCTTGGATACTTTCCAGATCTGTCTCCTCGTCCAGACGTCCTCCTCTGTGGTTGAGACAGCCAATGGCAGCCTCCCTCAGAGAGGTCGCCTCCCAGCTGGTAACTCAGGTATCCAAGTTGCTGAAGTTGTCCCACATTGGCACCAGTACTGTCACATCTGTCTACAGCCTTTATATACTGAACTACAGTAGAAGGTATTGTTGCTGGTAGAGCCAGGTAGCTGTGATTCACAGGAATATTCATGTTCAAACAAAAGCAGCTGGCAGAGCCTGAGCCTCTACAACAGCTCCTGAAGTCCCTGGTTGATTTGTGTCTACGGTAGACTGATACAGACTGTCTACGGTTTCTACAGTCTGATTTTGGTGGATTTTGTCTGATATAGGTGTCCACTGGCATGTGAAAGTATCCGTGCAAGGGTTAAAATGTGTGAGAGTATAACAACCAGCGCTAGATTGCGCAAAGGCACATGCATGAGGGCTGACCCCGCAAGGACAACCCACCTTCATTAACATTCACATCCACATTTACATTCACGTTTACATTCACGTTTACATTCACGTTCACGTTCACATTCACATTCACATTTGCATTTACGTTCACATTCACCTTACCATTTACATTTACATTCACATTCACATTCACATTTACATTCACATTTACATTCACATTCACATTCACATTCACATTCACATTCACATTCACATTTACATTTAGTCCATTTAGCAGACGCTTTCATCCAAAACTACTTATAGAAAGTCAGCAAACCTTCACCTATCTCCAGGTCGGACCACGACAGCCCATAGAGTGGTGTGCTGAAATATTATTTGAATTTTTCTCTTATTTGCAAGGGGTTTGCTGAACTATTTCTAAGATTTTATATGTTCTTATTTGCCTTTTGTGTGGCAATTTCTTTCTTTTTTAATAGATGGCTTTCGTCGACATTAGACTGACATTAGTTTTCCCTCAAGCTGTGGCTTGCTTTTGAAAATGTATCGATGCATTTATCAAGTTCCAGTTAGGATCAGAACTATAAATCACGTGCCCTACTTGGCCTACCAAGTTCAGTCGATATTATGCCCTGGCTGTGGGCTTTTAGTTTGAGGTTCTACACGAGGAAAGGCCTACATTGATTAGTCCCAAATAACGTGGGATATAATAATAATGGCAACAATGACATTATCATTTTTGATTATATAATTACATGAATGAATGAATAATAACAAATCACGCAGTAGAGAACTCTCCTCTGCATGTTTGATGATGTGGGTCTGACACAAGAACACACACAACTAGCTATTTTTATAGGCTACATTATGACATTCTGACTGATATTATAGAGACATATTAGTTTGAGGGACAAGTCAACACTGGTAAGTCTATTATAATCAGGGGTGAAAGTAGTTTTTATTTCTTGCTGGTACTATCATCATGTTGACTTAGTGCGTGCACTTAATTATTTATTATAGCCTACTTATCAAGCATTCACTAGGACTTCTTATAACTCTAGTACTTTTATCACACTAGTATATCACTCTTTCATCCCCCTGTATCAGTTTTTGATTACAAATAAATTAAATCATTTCAACAACACATTTTAATGACTTTTTTTTGCTGAACAGTAGAAAACTATCTTGACTTTTCATTTTGAACAATGGAACAGAACAGAAAAGTAAAAGTTTAGGTAAAACACTTAAACAAAATTCCAAAGAGGCTGAGTGAGCAGCTCTCCTTCCTTTAGCCTGCCGAGTCTTTACATGAGGAAGAGGAGTGTTGATGAAGAGGAGGTTTGCTGCATTTCTTGTTGTCAGTTTGTTTCTATACTGTTACTGTTATAATGCTGTTCATTGTGCTGAACCCCCTCTCTCAGTCTGCTTTTTTATTTGGGAGACTTTGCAACAAACGCCTGTCTGCTTAAACACTTTTGATTACCAGCTGCACACGTTGGCGCAAGATCTGGTTAAGCCGTACGCGTGCTGTGCAGCTCGCTCGTTGCCTGTCCAGCGAAACACTCCACACATAAAAACTGAATATTGAAACATCAGCATATTTTTCTGTATATGTTGTTTTTATTGGGGAGACTTTGCAACAAACGTCTGTCTACTAAAACACTTTGGATACCAGCTGCACACGTTGGTGCAACATGGTTAAGCAGCACGTGCGCCATCTCGCTCGTTGTCTGTCGAGTGAAACACTGCACGGAAGGTTCAGACACAATTCAGAGGCCGTTCAGAACGAGTTATATGCAATGTATATTGGGGAAAACGTGTTGCTTCTGGTAATTTGACGTTAGCAGGTGTGTTGTCATGCTGAAAGTGCAATTCTTTTCTTTCCGGTACGGCGTACCCTCTGCAAATCTTTTAGTGGTACACCGTACCGGCCAGTACCAGCTTACTTTCACCCCTGATTATAATTACATATAATAACTGGATTGATAATCAATATCAGCCATCTAATAGTGTGAAATATTCTCCAATGTCCAATCTTCAGAATAAGACTAATCTGAAGGAAATCTGTAATTTTTCTAAAAGCTATATTATTTTGCAAGCAAATGTCACCACGCTATGCTTCCAACTTAACCCTCATTAACCTTTTTAATTATATGAGAAAGAACAAATAACAAATCATGCTGTTCATGATTTGTTCAACTCCCGCCATCAACTCCAGCCATACTCACTCAACATGTATGTAAAGGTGCAGTATGTATTATGTAACTAGTGCATCCATATTATAGTGTGCCAACTCCACCGTGACCCAGCTGGAGCAGGAGGTGGTGCCCAGGACCGATCAGAAGGATGCTCTCAGCACCGCTCCACGCGTCTTCCAGCATTACACGGTCTACCTAGAGGCTCTCAGCAGAGCCCGGCTGGTCAGCTGGAATCAATTATTTTATAGTATTCAACTGTTTGGAAGTTGGCTAATGAAGCCATATACAGTAGTTTAACTAGTAGTTAAACTACTAGTAATTACATTTACATTAAGGGCATTTAGCAGACGCTTTTATCCAAAGCGACTTCATTGATTTCATTGCTGTTAATACAGTAAGAAAGTCACCAGAACATGAATATCATATTCATTCAGAGTAAGGACGAGGTGTGAAGAACCTACCGTCAGCAGCCAGCTTGGTACTGAAGCGGACCCATATGGACCTGATGCTGAGGCTCCACTCTCTGAGGGCTACAGATGGCCCAGCAGTAGCTTCTTACTCTCCAGGTGATCCACTAGCACTAATACTATGACTAAGACTACTACCGCTATTACTACAACTATAAACTCTCAATACTGCTCAGGCTTTTATTGTATTCTTCGGACATCCCCACTGATAGTTGTACATCTATTGACCATTACTTACAATAGTTTTACTTGAGAGGATAATGACACAATAATGTGAGGAATGACACAATAGTCATTCCTCTATAGTACAATAAATCATCTGTCCTTCAAACATAGTTTACTACATTTTTTCTTCTCTCACTATCCCTTATCTCATATCCGTTCTTCATCCCTCCACTCCTTTCCATTTCCTGTTATCTCATGAGGTGATGAACCTCAAGAAGAATATCAAATAATCAACCCATTCTTCAGTCTCAGAACAGGATCCAGAGTCCCAGAGTGTGAGCGGCTGCTGTGTGACTGTGCTGTGGAGGAGCGCTGACTCCAGTCTTCTCTCTGCTGAACGGCCCTGATCTGCTCTTCTCCACCCAGCGGTAGGTTGTGGAGGCCCTGCTGGCCGGTACCACTCAGACTCAGACAGCCCTGAGTCTCACGCCTCCATCTGATTCATTAGTGCATCCAGATCAAGGATGCACTAATGAATAAAGAAGTAATTATTACAACTTTTAAAGAATATAAATGCAACTTGAAAGCAATAGTGGCAATGCTTATTTATTTGAAAGCTAATAACAACCAAAAATAAGTGAAATTCAATTAATGATTTGTTTTAAAAACAAAACAAACAAACAAACAAACAAACAAACAAACAACATGATGTCTAGTTAAATGTTCCTTCATCTGAGGAGCCCTAAATTGTATTCATACGTGGATGAAGAATTCTTTGAATCCTGTCTTCTAGTTCTTCTCTCAGCTTCAGCACCTGGCTCCAACCTCTTCTGGAGGACTCTGGTTCAGACCTTCTTCTAGAAGTTCACCCTGTGGCAGGAGACTGTCTCAGTCTCAACAACGGAAGAGAGACACAACAAAGAAAGACTTTGATCCTCGCACCACATACATGTGCATGTTAGCAGCTCGAGAACATGAGAAATAATTGATTATTAATAATCAATTTCTAATATAGTTTCAGACAAACTAAGCATTCCAGTCTTCCTCTGTGAAGCAGGACATGGTTCTGAGCCGGCGGTCCACCTTTGGACACACTTCAGAGTTTGGGAACAAACCTTCTGGCAGGCATCCTCGAGAAGGAGCTGATGGAGAAAACCCACTTGCTGCTGAAGAAGGAGGTTCCCCAAGTACGGTGAAACAGTGTTTGGATGCACTCTGAGGCACCTGAAGGACCCACAGCAAGGCGTCTGCTTTAGTGGCATAAAAGAAGAAGGAGAAGCCGCTCTTCACCTGCACCACGGACAGCTAACAGCACAGACAATGGACCTGAACATCTGGACCTCTAATAACTAACTTAAAATACTTGAACATTACTTCGACATCAAAAAGGACCCCTGATGTGGACCTAAACAACCTAAACATCCAACATGGAGCATGGATGATTAACATGGACAGCTCACATCAATTCTTTAAATATTTATTATGGACCCTAGTCTGAACATCAAACATGGATGCCTAACATGAACATTGAATGTGGACATCGATCATTGATGTGTGTCATTGTATATTACATTTTACACACTTTGGATGATATAATGTATTCATGTTGCTGTTAATATTTTGGACTGATCTCAACTCCAAACAATGTCTTTCCCATTCATTCTTATATGCACTATACTTGGCAATGTTAAAATGCATTCAGGCAGAGGCTGTTGCGGTTGGAAAGCCTACACAGACACCTGGTATGGACACCGAGCCTAAACATCCAACCTGGATCTCTAACATGCATGCCTAACATGCATAGCTCCCTTGAATGTCAAACATGGTAATGTTTGACAGTTGTCCAATGTGGACAACTAAATCCAAATTGTTTTGCAGCCTTCTGTGACCAGAGGCCAACAGAATGACATAAATAACAAGCATGCATAATTGCAGCAATACCTCGTTGTTACGTCCATCAACACAGGCTGTATTTACTGAACAAAAGCTGTTCAATCAAAACACTTTGAGACTCTTCCCTTAATATAAGATGCTGAGTTTGTTCTGCCCTTCACTAAAGTGATGATTGGAGTTGTATTGGCCAGTGTGATATTTTTCTGCAGTTCATATAACAAAGTTAAGTTTGAAATTAGTTTGAAATCCAGACTACAGCTTGTCCTTTATCACTCATGACACCCAGCTAAGACAAAGAAATGCTTGTCATTTTCACCATGCCCAGATTCCTGTGTGTGTGTGTGTGTGTGTGTGTGTGTGAATGCTGCAGCCATATGACGGGGTGGCTGACTTCTGTTCTCCTCCCCTGCTACCGCTCTCTCTTTTATGATTGTTTTACTGTCTCTGTACTCCATATCAATCTTACAATAGCATTCTTCCTTGAAGTCCTGCACACACAATACACCACCACAGGTTGGACAGATTTCCCTGTCACACACAAGCCCAAACACACTGCATTGTTTTCCCACTGAAGCAGGTGTTAACACAGCTGTAAACAAGAGCCAAATTCAACCACAAATTGAGAAGTCCTCCCGCTTGTCTTCTGCAGGCCACCGATGACCTCAACACACTCTGAGGAGGAACTTCCCACACTGTCACTGTAGCCCCCTCCTAATCATCTCTCAACCAATTGGGATCTCCTGGATTAAACAGAAATACAACTAGCCACCACCATGCAGTGTATATACTGTACACAGCTCCCATGAATGCATGTCTCTGTTGCGCTCATTGCGACTCGTTGCAGCCCAACTCCCTCCCTTCACCTCTGGGAATTGGCTCCACCTGATTACGGAGAAAGAGATGGCATCCTCCAGGACCAAGGAATTCCATCAATAGTATCCACCACCACCACAAGCAGCATCTGGATACCACCAGGGGGAATTTATCTCCCTGCAGACTTCACAGATCTATTGTCCCCTAGAAAAATCATATATTAATCTTCATGGCTTCATTGAGAGGGAGGACCTTTCGGTCTTTATTTGTCATTCTCAATATTTTTTAGATATGAGAACAAAATCTGTTCTCTGCATTTGACCCATCCTATGGTACATAGGAGCAGACCCTACGGTTAGTGCACGACCCACTCTGTCCACCCGCTCTATCCACTGAGCTACTGCTGTTCTTTGCATGTTAAGAATCATTTATGATGGTAATTTGCCAAATATATTCTTCTTTTCTAATAATCTTAATATCAATAATGGTCTCTCTTGTCTAATCTCATTTTGCTATTGTCCAAACAGTGTGGTGCGCCATGGGAAATACAATAAAAATGGCTGCAAACCTCTTGTCTCTTGAGAAGAACATCTGTCCTATCATCTCTTCAGTTGATAGGACAGGTTCAGGAAACCTCTTCTGAACAAGTTCTTCTCTTAGAAACGTGCACTATGGCATAGGAGCAACAATGTCTCCCAAATGCTCTTAGCCGGTTGTATCTGCTATTCCTTTCTCCTCTGATGAGCTGTACCTGCTGTTTGTCACCTATTTGTCAGTGTGTGTCTCTCCCTCCCTGTTTTATCAGTGGACCAGTGGATCATGTGGGCTATCTATATTGTTTCATATTGTTTTCTCTCCTGGTGGTCTCACATGAACGACTCAGGCACATGCTGCTTTATTTTCCTCTGGTGCAGCTCTATAGATAGTTAGAGGTCTGGCATAGTCAGGCATTTCTTACTGTCTGGAGGACATGGTTTTGGTGTTGTTTGCTAGATTTCCTGTGTGTGTGGGGCCATCTTTCCTAACTGACACATTTATTGCACACGGCGTGCTGTATACACCTCCTGATTTAGATTGATGTTTACATGAAAGCTAGTGAGAGTCAACAGATCCATTGTGTTCCACTCATTGCAGTGAAAATAGTGTCGTACTGTTTGTGTGAGTGAACATCTATGAGCGTGTTTCTTTTGTTTACAGACTCTATTGTTGCTGGTGTGTGTGTGTGTGTGTGTGTGTGTGTGTGTGTCTGTGTACATGTACATGTGTGTTCTGACATACATTTATGCTTGCATGCGTGCATTTCACTTCCGCCCCCCAAGTACTGCACTTGCCAAAGTGATCTATCAGAAAAAGTCAGAATATATATACAAAATAAATACAGTATTTAGATTGAAAGTATTAGAAAGTATTAGTATCAGTATTTAGATAAAGCTTACTGTAGATGGTTGGAATAATACACATAATTCCCTCTATAATAACATATATGTAGATTGTATTTAGGCTTGTGCATACCAGGGTTAGATGATGCTATATGTTTGCTATAAGTAATGTGTTAGGAGCAAACTATTGGGTTCATGACTTCCTCTCACTCTCCCCGTTTCTCTTCATCACACTCACTCACATAAGACTCAAGACATACTGTGGCCCCTATGAGATAGAGGGAGGAGAGAGAGGCAGAGTGAGAAGGAGAGGTAAGGAAAAAGAGGGGTAACATTAAGTTGTAGTATATGTTTCATATAGGCTGGGACTGTGTTGCATGTCATCAAAACCTGGGGAGGAAGAGCAGCATTTGAGGAGGCAGAATGAAGGTGTTTGTGGACGTATTCGATGGCTTTCTGCAAACCAGAATGAGAATATTACTCAATCATGTTCATTTGTGACTGTGAGTTCGTCCGTCAGAAAGACAGTCTCCATGGTGGACTGGGACCCTGCATCTCACACCAGGCACACCAAGTGAGGGTAATGACCTGAATTGTATGTAATCTTAATTTCTTGGAATGTTTTTGACAAAGAATTTGACAATATCTGAAACACGTAACGGCAACAGATATCTCTCTACTGTCCCTCCCTCTCTCGCCTCACATTGGCTCATGTCACTGAATCGCTCCCTTCAAATAATGTGTAATGTATTTGCAAACTATGTGGTTTTATTGCCTGGGTTCTTATTTTCCGTCCTCCTGGGTTGTGTCCGTTGGTTTGGGTGGATGGGTGAACCGGCCATCTGTGAGGTCTGGACATCTGGAGACAGAGCACTCCTTAGTTTCAGGGCGGCCACCAGCCGCCAGTCTGTTCCATTCACCATCAATTTGCATTCAATTACACTGATAAATCACTTAATTAATACCAGCAAAATAAGTTTTATCAATTTTCTACAACTTCTTCTGACCGAATGTACTGCCCCAAAGCTACATTTGTCTGTTATAGCCCCCCTGCCCCCTTTATTCTGGAACAATTACATTACTGACAGCAGCGCTGAAATTAAACAGTTTGTGCAAACTCAGAAACTAACAAAATGTTTTTTTGCCCTTAAATGAGGATGATTCATAACTTCTACTGCTGAATGTGTTTCCACTGAAAGTAGCTGACTCTGTACATAGATTGTTATAAATGGATCCAGTGTGAGGTATATATATATATATATATAAGGTAAGGTAATACCTCTGACTGCATATGCGTTGCCTACATAGCTTGTTTACTGTAATATGCACATGGACTGGGCTCCATCTGAGCAATACATCATAAAGCAGTCCTATGGGTCTGCTCTGCAGACAATCCAAATTTATAACATTTAACATGGAGATAGTGTCTGGATTATGTGTGTCTGAGTGTGCATGTGTGTGAATATGTGTGTATGAGTTTGTGTGTGTTTGTGTGAGTGAGTGTGATGAAGAGAAACCGGGAGAGTGAGAGGAAAACAAGGAGCCAAGAGAAAGGGACGAGGAAAACCAAAGAGTGAATCAAAGAAGCAAAAGGAAATTTGATTTTTAGGAGAAGGACAGAAGAGGAAGACGTGCAGAGGCCTGAGGGGCCTGGCAGTGAGTGTGTGAGGGAGAGAGAGCAAGAGGCGATAGAGAGACAGTGAGGGAGAGAGAGAGGGAGCGAGCGGGGGGAGGGAGAGAGCAAGAATGAGAGTGAGAGAGACAGAGAGAGCGTGTGAGGGAAAGTTGCTGCTGGCTTCAAAGACACCCTCTTTGTTCATAGTTATCCAGATCATTGTTCTGCTGCTCTGCCGCTGGTGTGGGACAGCTTCTGTGTAGTTCTTGGAAGTCGGCTGAACATGGACCAGTATACCAGGGAACGCCACAGAAAACTGGTCCGCCGTTGGTCTTGTGCTAGACGTTAGCATCCCCACCACACGGTCGCCTGGTCGCAGGCTGCACATGCATTGATCTTAAACATAGTTTACCCAAGGAATGATCAGGTGGGTGAGACCCTTTATCCTTTTTACTTGATGGTATTTATTTACTCCTTTGTGGTCACACAATTGCCACATTCATTGTTTGCATTGATCCATTCATTGTTTATTGTTCACTTTGGTCCATGGCGAGTTCTGTTGCACTGCTAAGCGCTCGTTGTGGATCCCCGGTTGTTTCCACCGTAACGACTCTCTGGTGATAGCGTGACTCACTCCGAACAGTGGCCTCCTACTGCGGCGTGTTGCTGGAGAAACATGGCTCAAAGCAGACCCAGACCCTGCTGGAGGCCTTGGATGTTCTCCATCCACACCCATACAACCAGCATCTGTCGTTTGTCACGGGAAGTAAACAAACGAACTAACCACCAACGTGATGTCGCTCTTCTTTCTGATCACAACACTCACACTGGATCATAATGAACGTGAGGGCATGAGATTGATAGTTCTTCTGAGGGGGCGGAAACTAATTGCAAAACAAGTTGTGCATCATTAGCAATGATATTTATTTTAGAGTTCAGACATTATCACATTTGTTTAATATCATACTTTTATGTATGAGTTATATAATCTTGGGATATTTTATTGTATTAATGTTCTACATTTTGCTCCAATTCAGTTCAGATGCTCAGTGTGAAACAGCACTAGAGCCATTTCACACTGAGATCAGAGCGTACTTTTAAAGTACCTTCAATGCTCTTATTAAGTCCTATTGAAACTCAACATAATGGCGGATAACACTGTTACAAAACACATCCTTGCTGCTGTTGTCTGCATTGTAGTCAAATTGTATGTCATCTATTTGTATACATGTTACTTTGTGCTGATGTTCTTTTCTGTGAGGAAGCGAACAATGGAAATTACTCTATTGTGATTTTATTCAATAGGATTCCCAATTTAAGTGAAGACTGCTGTGTAGTGTTATGTGTTTTTAAATGAATGTGATGTCCATCCTAAAATGACCCATGTGAGCGTTTAAAATACATTTTGATAAAGTTTCTACGAAGAAATGTGCATTTTTGTATAATGGTTGTCAGTGAAAGTCCATGACGTCCATGATGAGTTAGCTAACGCGGTGTTCATATGGTTGTTATGGTGAATGCTCTGGACACTGCTATCGCTGAAATCACATCGCTTGCATGTTGTTTGAATCATTCTGCGTAGTGATCTGAGCTGTGATATTCTATGTTACTGTTTGATAATGTACTTTCAAGAAAAGGTAGATTTTAGAGTGCCCCAGGGAGGACATATTAATTCTTCTTCTTCGGGACATACTAAGCCATGACAAATTAATAGAGCTTTTAAGGTTTTTGAACCATGAATGTGGTCAAGAAAGTAAAAGGCTGACAAATAATATTTGTAAAAGTCCAACAGCCCTATAGAAAGTGATGTAATTATCAGATGACCCAGGGGTCAGGAACACGTGGGCGCCAGCTAGAGATCTGGGGTCTGTTTCATATGAAAGTGGGCGTCAAGGACAAACACGACCTTCAGACCATTGTGGTCTGCATCTCCAGTGTGGTCTACAGACCAGCGACGATCGGGAAAATGAAGGTCCTTTAAATATGGCACGTAACGAACAAAAACAAATAAATCACGTCAACTATTAAATTCTGATACGACACAAATGGGTGGCATTTCCATTAAGACTAGCACCAGTGAAAAAGACATTGTCAACACTCAACCTCATATAATGTAGTAAAGATGAGTTTATGCTCCTTTAACCAAATGATCTGACATATTTAAAGGATTCAATCAGACCTTGTTATTTGATGCAGATATGAAGCTTATGCTTCATTATCTTTTGCTTATGTACCCTAATAGTTTATGGGTTTACACAAGTTTCAAGCAAGGTTAGGATTTTGGTTGGTTTTTATTGAGTTGGGCAGGTTTATGTTTTCATGTTATCAAAAGCAATCTATATTCATGTACTGCACTGCAAGTAAACATTGGCTTGTAGCGCCCACTGTTATCGGCTTACCCGCAAAAAAATAAAACGTGTGCTGTATCCATATTGGAGTTTCCACACTAAAGAGTATGTATTTACGTATATATTTATATAATCTGCAACAGCCACTGATGCATTAAAACGTCATGGCCGAGTGCTTTGTGGAGCGCTGCTCACAGCTGATGTTGTCTGCATGAACATTTGTGCCATAACTGTCAAAATGTACTGGACAAGAACTGGCTTTCATTCATTTATAAACAATGATCCCTACACTGCCAAGAGCAGCTTCTTGACGTTGTTGGACTTTTTGTTACATCTTCTTCTGAGTTTACATGGCCCTGCCGCTCATCAAATACCAGAAAATCACAAGGTGCATCACAACGCTGCCCTGAACAGGTCACAGAGAATCCATCACTCAGAACTCGGCTCCAAATGCTAATCATGTGTTTACTGCTTTAACAGGAGCAGGGCAACACAATGGACCATTTATATAGGTACATTATATTTTGCCATAGCTTAATGGGGCTGTGACTGAATTAACATGAAATGCAGTGCAGTTTCATTGATACATGCACAATGAACAAACCACATTTTTCCCTTTGTTAAGATTTTAAGTACTCATACATTCAAAGCCGTGATTTAACGACTTTTAAATTGAAGCTGTGCTGTGATTCGGACTAATGAGTGTAACGGTCATCCATGATGTTTTGCTTTTTGAAGCAGTACAGTTGTCCAGAAAAAGATAGGAGGGGCTAAAACATTTGAACATCCATTCATTGTCTGCGTTGATGTAATCACTTCGACTGATCACAACATCCTGGAACATACCAGATTGTTTTGTATTTATTTAATTTACAGAATCTGGGTTAATTCAGTAATATATTGGTATCAAGTATTTACATCAGTATAAATTGGTGTAAATATCCCATTAATGCTGCCTTACTCAGCTTACCTTACTACAGGGGAAAACCTTTAACCGTCTCGTTGCCTCCATTAGAGTTAACCTTTAACCCTCCATTAGAGTTGCAGAAGCCTCCTGTTCATGTGAAAGATTACAGTTTTTCTACAATTATAATTTTGCAATTACTTTCCAAAGATTTCCATTGTGTTCCAAATAGTTACTTCACATCACAAGATGATAAGTCTGTCTACCAACACAGATCACTGGGCAGTATGTTCTACTGCTGACCCTCTGTGTAGACCACCCAGCCACAAGCAGCTGACAATATCAGGTGGCCTCATAATCACAGAGCAAAAAACATTGTGCCGAATTATGTGTTTGTAGACAAACTACAATCTAGTAATTAAGACAGGCAAATGCTAATTGACAGCTATCGTGGCATATCCCTTTAATGATCAATCAATACATATAACAGATAACAGTAATTGTAGGTCTATGTAAGCACTATGGTTGCAATAAGATGACTTTGTTGCATGCATATAAAAAAAAAGGAACCAAAAAATTTGCAGCCAATTTGCGGCTGCAGATTTGAAGTATCTGAAATAAAAAGTACTCAACCAATCAGAAATGTTCAGTGCTGCAAGTTCTGGCAAGTTCTGGAAAGTACTACAACTGAGCAGAGATTTTTTTGGGGGGTAAAATAATGTCCCCTCAAATTAGACCCTTGTCCCGGCAGTGGAAACGCAGTGAGTTCCTGGGGAAGATCCAGTGGTGGAAACGCAGGCTCTAGATGATACATTTTGGGGCTAACCCTACAGGAACTGGTTCTCAAAGCATCAGTTCCTTGAGGCACTCTTTCCAATCGCTTTAGGTCGCCGTAAATAGTAAATATTCAATCAAGATGTTTGTAATCGTACACTATACAACTTTTGCAAAATGTTGATAAGACAATCAGTAAAGAGCAGGAGGGGAAAAGGCGTTCATGTTGCCTGTAATTGATGAAGGAGAATCAAAAGCAGTTTGACATCCATCCTTGTGGTTCAACATTCCTCTGGATGCAGAAGGCCTGCTACAATCAGGGTGTTGGCGTATGGACAGAAAGCCCAGAGAAGCGGTGACCTGTATGACCTTGGGTTAAAAATCTGGAAGCAGGAGCGAAAGCAATAAGAAACAACAAGCGAGCATTCATTTGAACCGTGAATAGAGAAAATAAATAGCACACAGTGCTATTTGGTTTTGAGTCTTTTCTTTTGAGTCTGAAGCAGAACCCAACAAAGATCTGATACCATTTAGGAGGGTGTTTATTTTGTCATAGACATAATTGAAGTTGTGCTCATAATATTTTTTCTTGTGATTGAAGAATAATAAAATAACCTTAACAGATTAACAGAGTAAAATATGAAAACCAAGGGATATTACGAAATGCATATGAATGTCTCAGCTTTGTTGCACTCTGAGAGAACATGTCTACGTCATTTAGAGGTGGAAAGGCAACATTGCATTACTTACATTCTGAAACACAGTTAGCACATCTTGTCACATCATCTGTCTACATGCTTTCACTCTGAAACAAGATATCCCAAACTCTTTGGTTTTGTTGCGTTAAGCGACCATGTAAACTGTGAATTCTTCACTGGCTCATAGCTGCTGACCCTGACCTTGTGCAATCTGCAATGCCTAACCTGAACAACCACACATCAACACAGTGGACCTTAAACATGTGAGGTGGTGAGTATGAGGTTACAGGTCTGCTATCACAGTGTTGAAGGGGAAAGTGAGGAATGTGAAGTTGGCCTAAAATGCAACATAAGCTGTACTATTTATACATTCCAGGAGAGTGACATGCCCCTTATTGTATCCTATGCATCAGCTGACTGTTTAGCAGGGTGCATGACTAAAGGGGAGTAATTGGTTGTAAAACATGCAAAAACATGCAATTACTACTAATCATATTAATGCAAGACAAAGCTGAACAGAATCACATGATGTGCTAGAGCAAAGAAAATGCTAAAGATAATTCTCTAGGGAGAGCTTGCAGGACATAAAAAGCACAAGACATGTTGTCTCCAAAACACACCTAACTCTGTCTCTCTTGCTCCACTCTAACTCCCATTCTCCATTTCACTTCTTTGATTCAGCATTATTCTCCTTGCTCAGTCCATTTCCTCAGAACACTTGCCCAGTGCCCACCAGCACATCCATCCAAGTAAAGCCTTATAATTGCCATTCAAACCGCATTGCCATGCCCTTGCCAAACAGATGGACTCCGACTACAAACTGGGGCAAAAGCAATCACAACGGCCAACACTTCAGCACACACTTCCTTGATGTGTCCTCAGACATCAATGTGTCCTGGTACTTCTAGTGTGGTCTTAAGGCACTCAATTCAAACCAAGAATAATGGCTCTGTCTACATGTGGGGCTTTTTGAACTAAGGGCTGATCCAAGGTCGATAGTCTTTACTATTTTAGACTTTCTTTTTAAGTTGTATGTTCCAAAGAATGAAGATACGAAATAGCTTGAGATCAGTTTAGACAGTAGCGGCCATGACACCATCAATATGTTGTTTGTTGTCTGCATAGGTATGTTTGCCTTTTTTTGTTCGACCATGAATTGATTTTTTTTTGCAGTTGGCTACTTTTCAAGATGACAGGGACACCCTTTTTTCCAATAATAGGAGTTGCTTATAACACATTTTTGCTTTCCTAGATTTATGGACTGCTACATTAAGTAGGTTTTACATTTTCCTCTTTACTTTCACTTGTAAAATCCTTTATCTTCTTCTTTAACAGCAGCTGACAGTAAGACAAAGCGTTTCTCACTATGCCTTGACCTTGAAGGCAGGGTTAATAAACAATAAGCAGCTTACACCTATAAGTCCTCTGGCTAATTCACCACAACACAGCTAGTGTCTACACAGGGAAAGGGTTAAGGACACCAGCTTCAAGTTTAGCAAGTGATGAACGATCCTGAAGAAGAATGAACCATTCTTCTGAGAGAGAGAGAGAGAGAGAGGCAGAAGAACA
>OMKQ01086044.1:0-11539 GCA_900302335.1 Phycis phycis | reverse complement strand
ATTAAAGAGGCGATCTGACTGATTAAGTCTTTAATCTAACAAAGAGAGAGAGCATGGTGGTCTGCTCTCACACTCTGATGTGCACATACCTGTCTAGAGGACTTTTATATTTCAATCTTGGACTCAAAAATCATTAACATTAACAAAGAGCAAGAGGAAAGAGCAACGGAAAACAAATGAGAGCGGCAAAGTTACAACCTTTCAAAGCCCTGGTGTGTTTTTAAGTTCTTTCATTATTAAGACAGTTATTAAGGTAGGGTGTGTGTGTGTGTGTGTGTATTTGTGTGTGTGTGTGTGTGTGTATGTGTGTGTATTTTGCTTCATTATAAGTAACAGGGAAGACGGATGAAGGGAAAAGCAGTGTGAAAAGAATTGTCCAAAGACTTTTAATTGGATTTTTTTCTTAATTGAGTTCTGTATTGTGGCTAATAAAAAAGTGTACATCTTTATGTTGCACTGCACTCGAACACACACAGGCACACACATAAATACACACACAGCTAACACCTAAATTGAACCCAGGGGGTCAGGGGTAGCAAGGAGGAAATGGGAAGCAGTGGGTTGAACGTCGGACCCTTCGAGTAAAATTTCAATTTAGACCAGTTTAGATTGACTGGCTAATTTCCAACAGCTTACCTATAATAGCTTTTCTTAGTGTCGCCTTAATTAAGTTCTCACGTTAGCACTTTATACTGGAGACTGACACTAGACTCTGTTAATTCACATTTTCCTTGTGAGAAAAACATGTAGACAGAAGCATATATATATTCACTCATCAAAGATAAAGCTTTGAATATATGTTGTAATTATATATTGTAATATAACATGAAATATATTTGTATTGTTATGCAATACAGCCAAGCGTATTATAGTTTTCTGAGACGTATATATTGCACAAAGATATCTCACAATTATATTGGAGTTATCTTTTAACCCTGCTTTTATGTTATTGCTGCTCATCTATTTCATATTCTTTCATAATATACTCTTTCATAATACCAAATGTTTACGAAAATGACAAAATAAGTGTTTTGTTTGGCAATGTGGTATGTGGCCATATATGCAATCCATATATGCAATCACCCATAAGAATTACAAAATGGAATTACCTCCTCAGGAGGTCACACAGTCATCAATGTACAATATTTTGAAAAGCTTTCAGTAATGCAGACTGTTGTCAGATGACAGCTGCTGAGTTGATGTTGATGCTTAGAAATCATCAAACCTACAATTCAAGCCCACGTGGCATGCGGTTATCCTGTTAGAAACCTGATCTTGTCACTTCCCCCAGCAGTGATAATCGCAGAGTGCTCCCGTTTACTTTTCACACTTTAGACCCGTTTCTACATTTGTGAAATGGATCACATGCACCACATCAAGCTCAAACTTCATGAAACTAAGATACTTTCCCCCCTGGAAAAGACGCTGACATTTTCATTACCGTCAAAAAACACCACTTCCGGGCAGCCAAAAACCTTGAGGGGATCCTGTACAACTGCTAAGATTCTTTCTCCCTCTGCAATACAATATACACAAAATATGTCCAGTTCTTATGAGAGATGCGGCTCAAATTGAACACAACAAACAGCCGTTTCCCCTCCAGACTACTACTCCTCTGTTTTGGCTGGATTACTTCTGTCTCTACAAAGCATTCACAATGTTGCTGTGCGATTGATATTAAACCAATTGAAAACGTCCACTAAACTGGTTCCTATTCAGCAATAGTAAACACAGTCTCTGGTCAGGCTTAGAGATTCCCTCCACTCCCTAAAACATCACATAGCAAAATGGCGAACCCTTTCCAATTAATACTTAATCCCAATATTATACAATTCAAGTTGATTCAGAACAGTTTGATAATTTATATGAACAGTGTTAAGTGGCCAAATGACTTAATCTGCAATTAATTTGCCACTCAATTCATTGAGTGGAGAAAATAAAAAGTAGAACGTTGTTTTAGAATATGTTGCTTGGTAGTTTGAAAAAAAGATAGACAATCTCACTTTTTCTCAAAGTGCCCCATTAGTTTGGTTCAAGGTGTAATTATGGAAATTTCTAATATCTTATTATCTTTTAATTATAATATCCCAGTCATTATACTGGCTCCAGAAGGAATGAAGTTAACTTTTTTTTATGTTTAGGGGGCTAATTATTTTGGCCCCAAACCCGCCTAGTCGGAGACATTTTCTTAGTTATAAAGATACACATCTAATATACCTTCATTTCATTAACCAACTCTTTTAAATTCTCACAGCTGCTATGACATGATCTTCTTGGAATTTATGCTTAATAGGTTCACAAGATTGTGTTTTCCTTAAGTTTATTTTAACAAGGAAGTTATTTGATTTGACAGTTTTACGTCGATAAAATGTCTATGTCTGAATTGGGATTTATGATACCGATAATTTGCAATATTTTCCTGCAATCTTACAAAAAAACCTCTTTATTACGTTAATGGTAATTAGCTTTTAAGATTACTACTGTCAGTGCTAAGCTGTTTCATTTTCAAATAGGCTGGCTCATTTAGAACAGTTGTTGGAATAACCAGCTGAAAACATCACATCATTAGCCAAATATTAAGGAAACATTGTAATCTACACTGTAATTGAGAAGGTGAAATGGAAAACAAAAGGATGATTTAACAGAGGGGCAGGATGTCTGTGCTATGAGTTGATGTGGAGAGACTGCAGCCATGATGCAGAAGCTGTGGAGGTATCAGTCAAGTCTTCTAAAGAAGGAAATCAACCCTGAAGAGTTGTTGTGTTTGAGGATCGATTCAGCATGGGAAGATGAAGATATCTTAAAATAAACCATATGAACAGATGGAAATCAACAATCCACCAATAAACTTTGTTGCACAGGACCAGGAAGTGAACGCCGTCATATTAATTAAAAGTGGGAGCAGAGCTGGCACTAGAGCTCCCTTATGAAAGAACACTGTTCAGGGAGGTAATCAAATAGATTGCTTTCCTGACCCATAGGTGCCCCAGTAGAGCAAACCTATTCTCTCCCTTGTTGTCATATTGTACCTGAGCTCATCTACCTCTTAAGAAAGGGTACTACCAACAGTCTTCCCCATTTTTCATAGAGAGATTGAGATGCACCATATGCACACACTAGAATGTGTTCAGCATGTTGTATTCAGCTTTTTATTAAACATCGACCAACCAGGACTACGCTACAGACTTTTCTATTCTCTCTTTTATTTTCTACCAGATTTAGGCTGAGAGAGGGTCACAAATTGTAGCAATATCCCAAACTACCACAATGCAATTTCCGTTCTCATCTTGAGCTGTGTCTGCCAGTTAACAGTCCTGGGAGTGAGAAGGATAAGAACTTGACAAGAAAAGCAACAATAAATACAAGGAGAACTAAAATATGTGCTCAGCAGAGTAAAGATCTCCTCCAAGGAATCAGCCTGATAGAAGTGGGCCTGGCTTGGAGGGAGCAAATAGGCTGCAGAGTCTGATGACCCAACACAGCCCCCTTTAGAGACTTTGAAGAAAACAGGAAACAGGGCTGGCAGATGTCACCCAACCATCATCATGAACCTTGACAAACCTTTCAAGTTAATTTTTGGAAAGTTATGCAAATGTTTGTGAGATGTCACACCCACTGCCATGCCTCATTTGGCTTATTGGCATGAAAAGTTAATCACTTGTTACTTGGTCCATAACAAACCTCCCAACTAAAGCTGGTGCAAATCTGTGTCCAATTTTTTGAGATATCCCTCACACAGACGGACTGACACACAGATAGGGTGAAAATATAACATGTAGTACAAGTAATAAATATGGAGTTTTTTTATGAAGAATTAGCAATTCCTGAAACAGAAACAGACATCACTCAATCCAAAGCTTGCTCAGAAGTCCCCCCTCAAGTCCCCCCTCAAGCCAAGCACCCCATTCCTACCCTACCCTAACCATGAAACCCCTCTAACCCTAACCCTGACTGCAGACATGTTAATGGAACCTTATCTAGCATTTTGAATCACTATAAGCACTTTTTTGGCACCCCTTCAGTCAGTCTCTCACAGTAGGCCTTAGGCACCCTCGCGGAGGGCATGGTTACAGAGTTAAAAGACCTGAGAGGTATACTTTTGTAGAAGGACCCATCAAACAAGGACCTTGACTGACTTGACTGACTCTGAAGAACTTCTATAAGTGAGAGTGGCCTTACTTCAAGATACAATATCAGAATAACCCTGCATGCATTGATTACTCTGTACTGCAGTATTCTGTGTGTGAGCCTGGTGGCAGAATACAGCAATTCGTGGTTGTAGTTATAGTTCTAATTTTGAAGGAATAATACAAACATGTAGGGTGTGGCAGTAGCTTAGTGGGTAGAGCGGTCCACATGTCGAACCCCACAAATGTACTGTAAGTCACTTTGGACAAAAGCTGCTAAACGGCCCTTTACCCTTTGCAAACATAAACACATTGCTAAAAATCGATTTACTATTACTATGTTCCAGAGTTTATCTTTTTGATATTGTTGTACTTTATTGTTGTTTGCAATGTGTCACTGGCCGACATGTCAGGCTTGCTGCAATCTGCTCCACTGTGCAATTTACAACACGTTACCCAGAATTACTTTTGGTGGCAACATTCTTTAAATTGTACAATTATAAACTGTGACTCAGCAGGCACAGCCAGGGGCAACCCTAGCTGTAGCATAGCCAGTGATGCTCAATTTAGCGCTGGATTTGACTCCTGTTCACCCTTACTTTCGGAGAAAACATAAGTCCCAAACCGAAAAAAGAAACCTTTCTTAGTTGTAGACAATACGTTGGTGAACATTTCGGTATGTAGTTATCCCTGAGGCTAATAAGTTTATGCTCAAACACAGGAAGTTTATTCTAATGAGTTTATGCTCAAACACTGGTTCGGGACCCTATGTCAGCATATTTGGGCTCCCAATTGCTGGAATATATCAGCCCATATCAGTAAATCGGAGCATTGGGACAACTCCAGCAGTGGGACATCTCCAGCATTGGGACAACTCCAGCATGGCGCGCATGGCCACGCCCCAAGCCTGGAAAGCCAAAATGCATTCTGGATTTTCAAGGCTGCTGGCAAAAATGTGTGCATCCTCTCACAAAATTACTGATTTCTGATTGATGCTGATGCCGATTTCTTAACATGGGAACATTGCAAAGAATGTATACGTGGTGATAGATTGCATTCACAGTGGTGTGAACGTCTGAGATTTGACAGTGATTTAGAAAACAAGCCCATTTGCCGGTTTGTATGTATGCCTGCTGAGTTGTAACAGTCAACTTTGTACGCCCACATGGTCGTGGCCTGGGGCGTAACTACGTGATGGACCAAAAGGTTAAAACTACAGGAAATGTTGCACAAGTACCCAATGATTAGTTTAATTTGTTTTAAATAGCAATAGTATTTCAAAGCCAGCTGTAGAGCAGCCTATACATCTGTATCAGACACAGAAAACATTATAGAGATTGTCAAAATTGAGGCAACATTGTTCACATCTTAATAATCATTTAGCTTATTAGGCTAATAAGTGACTTAATAATGACATTTGCCAGACTTACGAGACCCTCTTCCCTAATTCAGGGCATGAAACTAAGATAAGATAATACGGATAATTGGATACGGAGAATAACCATGAACATGTAAGTGTTAAACAGGAAAATAAAATACACTTAAATGGGCGGGTAGCAAAACCATTCCACATTGCATGGCGTATCTACAGTGTTTTTATACTGACCATCACAGTAAAGTTTTTTTAATGAGCTTGCAAAGTTTGAGGGGAACATTCTATGTGTGCGGCTCAATGAAAGACAGCATAAAGTATTTTTGAATGAAAGACCGAGAACCGAGACTGTGTGTGTGAAGGAAACACAGAACTGAGAGTGTGTGTGAATGAAAAACAGAATTGAAATTGTGTGTGTGTGTGTGTGTGTGTGTGTGTGTGTGTGTGTGTGTGTGTGTGAAACTTGTAGATATTGCTGAGGTAGCTTATCATCTTTGAAACAGATTTAAATACCCACCTCTGCCCTCCACTGTAATCAGTCACGCAGGAATGACGGAATGGTGGGTTCTCCATAATCATTCATATAGACACATACACACACACACACGCACACACACACACACACACACACTCATATGTAAGATGATGGCTAAGAAGCCAAGTGAGAGACTGACAGCTGGGAAAAATTAAGACAAAAAATGAAGACATACAGCTGCAGAAATGTGAGATGAAAGTAAAGAAATGCATAGATTTCCTTCCAGACAGTGAGTAGGGACAAACTGAGACATTAAGGAGACGATGATGAGAGCAATTTGGAATTTTGATATACTTTGTGTATCACAAACATCAATATGAATATTCACACTCTATGGAAGTGGCTGTCTGTGCTTTATGTTATTAAATCAGGTCTCCTGAGTTTGTGATACAGTAACTTCCACTGCATTTTTGTATTTATTTTATTTTTATTCTTTTTAATTTTTGGTATTCTATTTTCGTTTTTTTTTTTTTGTATTTATATGTACCCTGGCTGCTACGGCAACCCACTTTCCCTTCAGGGATTAACATCTCTCTCTCTTCCCTAATTCAGGGATTCACATTCGTTTAATGCGTTATAAGAATAGTATTTGTCATATTCTATCCTTTTTTATCCAAATAATTAATGTTTTACAATTTTTTAACAATGTTTAATATCAATCTAAGTTTTCTTCAATAAAGTATCATGTTATATTTATTGAATCGTTCGGCCTACAGTGTAATACTTATCTTATTGCCAGATTCAACAATACACAGCCCTTGTGGGTAGAGTCTTAGAGAGAAAATTAAATATTAAAGACAGAAATAAGGGCTGTAGGAAAAAGAAATATGGAGGGGCCGATAGAGAATTACATTGACAAGAAAGTGAGCAAGATTGATGCCATGTCCTAACTAATGTGTCTTCACTTTATCCTGTCATAACAGACTGATTAGCAAAGTTAAGTACCAAAAAGCTGAATTAACACTGGAACCTCTCCTTGATATGGGTCAGGGTAAGTTTTTAATCAGAAACTTTCCCAGAGCTTAATCTTGTCACTGCTTTTGGCAGTAGCCTTGAGGTAGTGTAACATAGTCGTTGTGCTATTCAAACGGTGTGTGTGTGTGTGTGTGTGTGTGTGGTGTGTGTGTGTGTGTGTGTGTGTGTGTGTGTGTGTGTGTGTGTGTGTGTGTGTGTGTGTGTGTGTGTGTGTGTGTGTGTGTGTGCGAGTGGGTTCCTAGGTATAGTTGAAATTGGGTGTGGAGGATTATTAAAAGAAAGGCGAGGGGAGGTTTGGAGGTTTAGCAGAAAGATGTATAATTGAATGAACACCTGTAAATGCCATTTCCTATAGAGCCTTCAATCTCGAGCAATGCTTTAGCTTTTCCACTATGACGATTGGTTTTATATTGCAGTATGCCAGCTTCAATATTATATTTGACTTAAGGTTATCTCAAGGTACTAAGTAGAAGAAAAAGGTTTAAAACAAATGGGATATACTGTATATTGTGAAGGCGCAAGAAAAAATAGACCTTCAGAAAATAATATTGGCAAATATATAGAACATTTTCTGAACTCTTTACACAACCTTTAACCTATTTAGAAGAAAATATTGAAGGGTGAGTAAAACCCAAAATATTTATCAGTTTTCACAACATTTCATCAAGTTGTTATGGTGGAAATTCAATGTTAAAGTGCCTGGTCACCCAAATCAAAAGGGCTGTATTTGTTGAATAAAAAAAACATATATAGTCATCCAACTAGAAAAATGTATCTGCTATGATTAAATAAAAATGAACAATTTATTTAGGATGACTTGCACAGCAGTAACATGGAATAAGCAGTTTCATTGACAACGACTGGGTGTAACTACTGGTCAAGTAAGAGTCATTGTGGTTTTCAGCATTGTAAATTGTCCCTGTGATTATAAGTCTTTTAAAATATAAGAAATCATAATATAATTTCATTAAAAATAATTGTTAAGCCAGCCATTTAATTTAATATTGTATGTAATGGGTCTAAGACTCAGACTAGTAGGCTAATGTTTGTGATTGGTCAAGTTTATGATGAGCGACATTGGTCAATTAGCTGTGAGGTCACTGCTAATTGTAGATATTCCCCCATAATAATATCTATTTATGGATAAAGATCTGCAGATTAACTAGAAAACCTTGTTATCGCTTTAACTCGGCACATTGGATGCCTACAACACTAAAACATATCTAAATAACCCAAATACCTAATGCCCATGTATTGAGGTTCCAGGGACCTTCAATACGAGGTGTCTGCTACTTCCGGCTGAACATGCTTTTCCAGAAGCAGCCCTGCTTCAGCGAGTATGATGTGCCTCTGGCATTGACAACGGCCCTCGCACCTGCTTCTTTGGAAGCCAACGTGTAAACTTTACCACTTTCTCTTGACTCAGCTCACATTTTTGTATTTACTGGTTCATTAATGATAATAATAACAATACAAAAAAATTGGATTTGGAGTGCTTGTTGTTCATTTTTCTCAAGGCTGGAGGTTGAACCTATAATCTCAAACACTTTATCTCTTTCTCTGACTCCTTCCAGAGTTTGAACTGTCACCACTTCATTCTACATGAAGGAGCACAATCTCAATCAATCACTCGTGATTGATTGAGATGGGCAATGTGTATCACTCCACCAGAGATTGGTGGCGATGGAGATATGAATGCATCACATGCTGATGCTCTTGTGTTTCTTCAATTTACATGATCAAAGTGCCAAAAAATATGGTTTGTTACAGACCTGTGTACTCATGTAAAGACTGGTAAGGAGGGGAGAGCGAAGGTGTGATCACAGTCTGTCGGAACTATTTCAATTGCACTACACATTTGAGCTGAGCGATATTTCCATGACCAGTAACTCTGCATTTCTTACTGTTTCTCTGCCTCCTCCCTGAGCCTGACCCGATAAGGTAATTATCATAGACTGTAAAGAAAGTGGGGAGAGGGAGCTCTACAGTTATTTTTGTGAATTTAACAGTTCACAGTCCTGATCAATATTCTCCCCTCCTAAAATCTTATATTATTAGCTAATTTCATAATGGTGGGAGCTCTGAGCTCTAAAATCTGGCTCAAGGGTCCAATAGGCAACATTTCATCCACTTCAGAGAAGGTGTTATAGACTACAAATATAATACATCTACAACTATTTTTGTTCCAAACTAAGTGTTACACTAAAAATGGGAATCCTTTTGGATGATCCAAATATGGAGGTGCAGCAGTTTAATAGATTGTGGGTTTAATGTTTCACGTATTGTAGGGTGACTTTACTATAAAACTAACTCAATTAATATATTCATTGATTGCTTTGATGATCATGAATCTTGATACATAATAGTAATATTGTATCTAATCAACTCAAACTGCTGTACAAACAGATTTAAAGCAGCACTACAATCCAGATCAATTCAAAAGATCAGGGTAAAGTAGCAAGCATGAGAAACTAAAACAAATAAAAGAGAGGCAGTCAGAGAAGGTGGAAATGGTTGTTGAGTCAAGGAGGGTTGGTGAAGGGATTGTTTGCTGTAGGCCATATGATGATGATGATGATGATGATAGTAATTCATATCATAAATCACTGTAGTATCTGCTTAGATTTCAGAATTTTAACAACATACTTGTTACTTTGAACACAATTTTATGAGAGAAAACTATCATCAAACTGTTTATACAGATATTTATATGGTTACTTATAGTGATTGAAAAAATAGACATATTAATACTACTAATACTACTACTACTACTACTACTACTAATAATAATAATAATAATAATCATAATAATAATAATAACAATTTCAGAGAAAGGGGAGTACTTAAGGTAACTAATCTGTTTGCAGGAGTTTAAAGATTGTGAATTGCGCAGTAATAGTGGTGTAAATGCAGTAACTTTATTCAGCTAGATTTATTTAGCTAGGAATCAAAACCAATGGCAATATATTTTGAACACAGTGCTATTAATGATGCATTGACGTTGCCATGCTGTGCATAGATACGATTCTGAAGTGTATAGATTTAACTAGGATACATTTGTAAATTATGTTTTGTTTTTCCTTTTACATTCATGTTCTTCCATAAGTGAGTACAGTACGTGTACCACCAACACTTTCATGGGCACACATTTTACACCAATAAGGAAGTAAAAAGGGTTGCATATGATTTCCATTTTTGTATGCTATAATTGTATTAATTAGAACATAATGAAATTGTTTGAATTTCATTGTCAATTGTTTCACTTCATTTCATACCCATTTTTGTGTTTCTGATTTACATTCATTGTTGACAACAAATCTCGAAGAACATCTCATTCTGATTAAAAGTGAACACCACGTTTAAGCGAAATGCAAACTCAGCATTCATGATAGAAAGATTCATGCCCAATTTGGATCCCTCAACACTTTGTCCAACTCATTTTGTTTCACATTTTGTTTAGCATATTCCCCAAAAAATATTCTCTAAGTCCTTGTACCTTAAAACCATGTGCCATGCAGTGTGTGAACCGATTCAGCTACAAAAATGTCAAACTGTCAAATGTTTTTAACAGCGAGAGCAGCAGATACTCCCTCTTCGTACAGAAAGTGTCCACAAAGAGGTAAATCTCCCTGCGTTGTTCCAAACTTGTGATAATGCCACAGAGACTAGTCCCATCAGGCCTGCAGAGCTGCAGCTGATGTGTGCCATCGTAGGACAGATGAACTGTCATCTGATTGTCTGTAATATCCATGAGTCCATGGACACCTTCCATTGTCTTCTTTATGCGGGACACAGTAAAAATAAAATGCAGTAACTATTAGATCATAAATCTCCAGCGTGCATTTGTCATTTTCTAAAGGGAAAGGGAAATACACATACGGGGCTTTGTAAGGGAATATAAATATGATTAAATTAATTAAATTTTATGGACGTTTTTACAGAAGTGTCGGGAGATATAATGGTAATCAGAAACTTTTCTTTTTTCATGTACATAACCTCAAGTAAGTTGGGCAACTAAGTTGACAAGTACAACGCTAACATGTTTTTGTGAAACATTTTATAACCCTTGTGATCCTCAACTGCAAGAACGACCTCTTACTTAAATGCCATGTCATATTCATTATCATTACTTTATTATTTATTTGTCTTGTGCTTACACTTATATCTGTGATGATATCTGCGATAATTAATGATGAGTTGTGTGTGTATGTGTGTATGTGTGTGTTTGCGTGTGTGTGTGTGTATGTGTGTGTGTGTGTGTGTGTGTGTGTGTGTATATGTGTGTGTGTGTGTGTGTGTGTGTGTGCGTGTGTGAGTGTGTATATGTGTGTGTGTGTGTGTGTGTGTGTGTGTGTAAGTGGGTGTGTGTGTGTGTGTGTATGTGTGTGTGTGTGTGTGTGTGTGTGTGTGTGTGTATATGTGTATATTTGTGTGTGTGTATATGTATGTGCGTGTGTGTGTGTGTGTGTATACGTATGTGTGTGTGTGTGTGTGTACTAATGTGTGTGTATACGTATGTGTGTGTGTGTG
>OMKQ01086043.1:0-15972 GCA_900302335.1 Phycis phycis | reverse complement strand
TGTGTGTGTGTGTGTGTGTGCGTGAGTGTGTATGTGTGTGTGTGTGTGAGTGCCTCTGCGGGAGCCTGTTAAATGGCAATGAAGTCCTTTGACAATAGCTGCAAGGCAATTATGTCTTTTAGCAGCAGGGCTGCGACACACGCACACGGCCCACATGCAATCACACAGACGCTTATTTTGTGACCTCTAAAGTCTTGATAAATATCTTTCAGTCAAGGCAAAAGATAAGAACTGGTTCTTTTGTGCGTCCAGTTAATCTTTCTTAAAGGAGGTCATGATTTATAGAAATGAAGCGCTGGCAACAGCGAATGCTTCAGAAACTCTTTGTTTCCCTTTCTGGAAGCTGGAATGGGGCCCCTCTGGCTCCTCTTGGTGTAGTGTTGCTACAGCCCTGCAGTACATCTACTGTAGCAGCCTCAGGGCTCTGAACTCTTCAACAGACCTAATACAGTGTCTCTAATTGCTGTTCAGTTGCTTAGAATAGAACCTCAGATATGCTCTCGGCTCACTTGCTCAGATGTGCAACTGTTTGGACCGTGAGGTCCTTTGTTTATTATTAATGATCACACTGTATAACATTACGTGTACATTAGTGTATATATATAGCATGGGTCTCTTGTGTACATTCATGTGTACGTAAGTAAGTGTATGCGTATAGGGCTGGATCATCTATGTATATTGCTTTGTTCTTTCTAATCAGGCATTGTATTTGCTCATGTGTCCATTAAGTAACAACTAAGGTCTCCTATACCATATTGCCATCCAGGGCAGTCTGCCCACCAAAAATTTGAAACACAGATACATTTCAAGTCATGATACAAGTGTAAGTCATGAAATGACTTACGCTGACTCCCAGTCACACAGAAAGGTGACAGAGTAACAGAAGGCAAACCAAATCAGTGCTGCTGCTCGCTCTCTGATGAATAATGTGTTTTTATGCAGGTCAGCTTTTGCCATACGGGTGAACATTAATCCCTTTCTGCCATCCAATTCTCAACTCGGAGGCAGCTGGGTGTGATGATATAGGTGTTGCTACACACTGCAGAGACGCCTGAAAGTAACAAGCCCTATCTGGTGTGTGTGTGTGTGTCTGTGCATGCTTGCGGGTTTGCAGTGCAGGTTATGTGTATATGAGTGTATGTGCATGTGTTTGTGTCTGTGTGGTGGCTTCTGCATTCAGGATGAATCATTTATGTATGTATGGAGAGGATTTTTTAATGAATGAGTAATAACTAGCTATATCCCTGGAACAGTAACACTAACTGTAACGTACAGTGTACTCTCCCAATCGCTCCTGCCGAACACTGTCCGTGTGTCCTGGACACATATTTCCCCAAGTTAAATAAAGTTGCACACTGTGTCCCCGTCGACTTCATTACCTCACCATCCTCAAAAGTCTGAGTCTAGCACTGCTGTGGCGTTGGCCCGCTGCAGCGCCATTAAACCCCCGGCTCCCGCTGATCTCTGGACCAGAAATCATAATCCATTCTACATTATGAGGCCTTGTCTCCGCAAATATTCTGGACGGCACTTCTTATCTGTAAACACACATTTTTCCACCGAAAATCAACAAATGATGATTGGGCAGAGGCAGAGCGCGGCAGTTGAATATTGATTGTGTGCTGCGTATTGATCGGCCAAAAGTGTTAAGCAAACATTTCTATGTGAATAGAGATAGAAATGACTAAAGCCATTTCCCTTATATGGGCAGAGCTATTTTGCGTTGAGTTTACCGGGGATTGGAAGGGATTTAGGGCTAGAGCCATGAAATGGACTGCCTTAACAGAGTTTTCAGTGCTTGACAAATGCTTGACATGCATCGTCTGGGGAACTGGCGGCTGTCACATCATTACTGTAGAGACTCAGGTTGATTACTGATGCACCCCCTGCACCAATTCGCCTTGATTGGGCTTGTCAGAGATCATCCACACTGTGATAGGCATGAGAGGGTGTAGTTTAGGTTTTTGTACCTTATAAAATGATTGAGGGACGATTTAAATTGTATCCAAATCATGTCTCATGACTACTTTGAGAGTAAGTGTGCCAAACTGTATTTAATGTTAACAGCAGAGCCTGGGAAGGGGCGAGGTTCTATTTGGACCAATGGGATAACACTCCCTTCACATCCGCTTTAGAAGGACACATTTTTCATTCAATTTAGGTAGAGCTGGCATAGCCAACATGTCATTGCCTTGGAGGGAAATCTTCAGAAAGATTTTGAAAGAGTAAATGTTAGTGATATTTGTAAAGTTTACTTATTTACCTAATTTCAAAAGTACTTAGTTAAGTCTTTGGAATATCATCTTACAGTACTTGGTTCAGGGGAGAGAAAGAGAGAGAGAGAGAGAGAGAGAGAGAGAGAGAGAGAGAGAGAGAGAGAGAGAGAGAGAGAGAGATGCAACAACGCATTTGTTTTGTAACCAGTGCACAGAGCATTATTAGTTTCATGGTGGAACTATGAAAGAACATATGTACCACTGCCCAGTCAGACTTCAGAGCACAGTTGGAAGCCTTGTGTATGTGTAAAGTATGAAAAGACTGCTGGAAGGAGGATTATGAGGATTCTTATCTTGTTTGAACCGTTTGCGAATAAGATGTCTAACTTCCGGTAAGGATGTGATGACCATGCGTATGGTGCAATAAGGGCACTGCAGACTGTTATTTTGAAGGGCAGTCCATCATCCAGCAGGACAGACGTCAATGCCATCTGCTCACCCATCGCTGTCAGCATGTTTCCCTGCTGGAACTTTTCATATTTCATACTTTTTCAAACCATTATTTATATATTTATTATATTTTTGCCACATCACAGTCGTGTCATTTAATAACTCCCCACGCTGTTCCATCAAGAGTGCTGACAGCAGAGAACTGTGGTCCTCGCTACAGTGCTGGTGGACGTGGGATCTGTCTGGCGGCTGACGGCAACACACGCTAAAAACCTCTGAATGACAGCCGGCCACACAGCGCTGGACAGCGAGTGCGAGGCTCGGCTGAGCGAGAGCGAGATCTGTCGTGATTGCAGAGGCGTTGTTCTCCGGAACGTAACCTTGCGGTGTTGTCAGGCGGCACGGCGTCCAGGCAGAAGGGCTTCCGGGGCTGCCTCCGCGCCCTGCAGCTGAACGGCGTCACCCTGGACCTGGAGGAGAGGGCCGCCATCACCCCGGGGGTCCGGCCCGGCTGCCCGGGACACTGCGGCAGCTACGGCTCGCTGTGCAACAACCAGGGCCGCTGCGAGGAGCGGCCCAAGGGCTTCGTCTGCGACTGCGGCCCGTCGGCCTACACCGGAACCTTCTGCCACCAAGGTGCACTTCACACGCGCTGAGACCAATGCAGGATGTTCCTAACCCAACACACCCAGACCAGTGGCGTGCACACACACACACACACAACGTGAGGGGTGGGTGGGGGATCGGAAAGTCACTCTTTTCACCGGTGGAACAGGGGGCCCAAAATTTTTTTCTTTCTGTGGTGGGAACTTCTCTATTGTAGGGGAATTCTAGAGGGCACTTTACAGCTCTCCCTCTGTCTGGAGGGCGCTCTGGAGGGTACTACCACCGCGGCTCCCCTTTGCGTGTGCACACCACCCACCACCCAGACAGAGACAGAGTGCGCTGTGTGTACGTAGAATGGGACCCGGAGGTTTACGCATGCATAAAAATAAGCAACAGGCAACACAATGGCAATACAAACGGCAGTAGCTGCACTGCTGCAGACACAGAGTGCTGCCTTTTTGACTGAAATACTATAACCACAGGAATAAAGAAAAATCCCAGAAACAATAAAGTAGAACTTTTATGCAATGCTGGTTCTTTCTTAAGACATTGCCTACAGTGTTTTCAGAAAACAAATTGAAGAAATCCAAACACAACACACACACACACACACACACACACACAGCATCAGTTAAATTATTAAGCTCTGTAGGGCAGACTTCAAAATGATAGTCCTCAGTGAGGGAGCACACGTTATGTTATGTAAATCACTATTAAGGACTGTGTTAGTGGACCACGCAGGCGCTGACGTCGCCATGGCGCCCCACACTGCATCCACAGTTTCATCCTCAAAGCCAGTTTGATGTGCAAGTGAGTCACCACTTGGCTAAAGATCATCTTTGTGACGCAGATCTTGATGTTTGTGTTCTATAATTCACGACACGATTCATGCGGTCTTGCAGTGGAATGTCAGTCTCTCACTGATGCATTTCACATGACATGTTATCAAGCTCCTCCAGCATTAGCATCCAGTAAACACTGTTCTAACAGTTAGAGATGTCACTTTCTCTAACATAATTATTGCAACCGTTTTTGTTCTACAAATTGTTAGTTTCTTTGCGTGACATTGAAAGTGCTATACAAATGAAATGCATAATTTGTATTATTAAATTGAACATTCACAAACATTCATTATGAAGTGGTCAAACTAACCACTACATAAAACATGCACTTTTTACTTTACTTTCCAAAATGTTTTGCGGAAAGCAAGAACCTAGGCTTCAGGTTGCTTGACAAACAGTGACAGTCACCACATTTTCTACATACTAACATAAAAACCATCATCATTTGTCATTTTTGCACTTTACAAAAGCTAAATTGCTTGATAACTAATTGACTAATAATTGATAATTGATTGACTAATAGAGTAGTGTCTCCCCCAGCACCAATGACCTGCTTCCTTTAGCCATAAAAAAACAGTCTAACCAACGCCCGTGTCCTCCAGAGCTGTCGGCCAGCTTCACGCCGGGCACAGCAGTACGCTACGCCCTCAGAGAGCACCAGCAGCAGGGGAGGAACAGGAGTGCCCGACCCTCCTCCACCCTTCAGGACATGACCCTGAGGGGGGAGGAGGTCTCCTTGAGCTTCCGGACCAGCCAGAGGCCGGCTCTGCTCCTGTGCGTCTCCTCCTCCCACCACAAAGAATACCTGGCACTGCTCATTAGCAACGATGGTAGGTTACTGTGGTTTGGTCATGGTAATGGTTGGTACCAACATGATCACATGTGCTTACAACACTTACAATAGGTGATAGAATGGACATGGCAAACATTAAAAACATTTTTTCCAATTTTAGACGTAGTGAAGTGAATATGTGATCCAGGTCAACATCCACTCCACTTCCACTTTGTGTCCCTCCTCCCTTCTCCTTCAACCCATCTCCATCTCTTTTCTCCTCCCCTCTTCCCCTCTCCATCCATTCCCTCTCCTCTCCTCCCTGAAAACTAACCCTCTCCTCCATGTCTGTGTGAAGACAAGGTGGAGGTGAGGTACAAGTTGAGCAGCAGCAGAGAGGTGGAGGTGTTGAAGAGCAGTGTGGCTAACCTGGCTAATGGACAACTCCACACAGCTTCTATCAGGAGGCTAGCAGGCAACGTCTCCATCCAGGTAGAACACACACACACAAATACGCATACGCACACCCACACACACGCACATACACACACCCACGCACACACCCACACACACACACACACACACACACACAGACACAAACCCACACATACGCACACACCCACACCCACACACACAGACACACACACACGCACGCACCCACACAAAACACACAAAACACACAAAACCTCATAATAAGTAGCCCTGCTCTAATATAATCTGTGGATTACATTCCGTGTAGAGTCAATCGCAGATTCATTCCTTCTGTTTTCATCACGTTAAGACTCTCTCTTTCACATTCTCTCAGGTGGACCAACATGCTAGAGAAGACTTTAACCTGTCATCTGATGTGGAATTCAACGCCATTGAGTATCTAGCTTTAGGGAGAGTGCAAGGTAAGTGTAACAAAGAAACAGTAAACACATCAATATATAAATACAAAGAAATGCTAAATTTGAAAGATTTTGAATAGTTTATTGCCAGAGGAAGACAGATCTATGTGTGTTGTTTCTTCTTGCCTTGATCCCTCCAGGTTAGATATCGTGGCACTAGACACATTTTAAAGTCAGATAAAGATGCCAAGGCAAAAAAAGCTCCCTTGGGGCATTGTTTATTGAATAAAGTGGCCATGGTTTAGAAATAGTTATGGTTGCCATTTTCTCTGTGTTATGAAATCCTTAAAATGGCCCGGGCTTTGTTTGCAACGTTGGTCTGGCTTAACACAGAAATATTCACCAGACAATGTTAACCGATAGTTTAGACCGTAAAATAAAGAGATAAAGTCTCCACTCAGTATGGTGCTGAGAGCCCATTGGATAACAGATAAACATGTCTATAAGATTAGGCTCTGCGATGGAGCATGACGGCCCATGACCCTCCAGCTACCCAGGACAGTACCAGAAGGTCGCGACCTCCAAGCCCCTTCTGTTGTGTATGCTGCTTATGTGGCTCCCCGCTCCCTGATACGGCTGCTCGGTGCCTTCCATGGTAAAGGGTTTGGGGCCCCTGGACATGATTTATCCATAGTGGCCCACGTTGTACAAACAGAGGGGACATCATAATCCAGTAAACTCAGTAAACTTCACAGCCAAAAAAAGACAGTTGAAGGAAATAACATGTCTGTAATGTAACAGACATTTTACATTTGCTTTGAAATGAATAACATGCCCCAACTTAATTGAACAAATAGATATTTGAATGGTGAAACATGTCAGCCCATTTTAGCCTATGACCACAGGGAACCACATTGTGGTTGTGAAGCCAAACATTGTATTTGTTATGTTGTGCTGATACCAGGGGTGGGGTGGTGGGCTCTAGTAAACGTTGACATGTGTGCAGTTAGCGTGTCACCCGGTCACCACCTCTGCCTGCCAGCCCTGTGGGACTCCAGCAGCCGGTCAGATATTAGTATCACAGTTAATTCTCTGTCACTCCCTGCCAGCTGTGCCATCCATCAGCCTGACTAATAGAGCCGGGCTGGATGAAGACACTGGAGACACAGAGGCAGAGAGACCTCAAGATACAGGGAGAGAGAGAGAGAGAGAGAGAGAGAGAGAGAGAGAGAGAGAGAGAGAGCGGGAGAGAATGAGAGCAAGCAGGAGGGCAGAAGCTGAGAGCAAGTTTACAGGAATCTACATTTATGAATGCAGGTTAGACACAGATATTGGGTGTTAGGGTGTAAACAATGAACAATCCCTTCCCTGTTGTAGTAACGCCAAATAGTTTATGAATCATATTTTGTATTCAGCTCTTGTTTGATTAGCACAGTGCATGTTTCCACACAATCTCCATTATATATATTTTTTACTCTGGAGCTATTAATTCCTTATCTTTGTGTGTGTGTGTGTGTGTGTGTGTGTTTTCATGTATGTGTTGATGTTTGGGGAAATCCTTGCACGATCCTTACACAATATACAACACACACATGGGCTTTACTTCAGGGATTACAACTCAACTCAAATCCCAAATGCCAAGACGATGTGCAGCTGTGAGGCTGGTCTGGGGTAGACTTGTGGACTTGTGCTGCTGCTGCTGCTGCTGCTGCTTTCCCCTCCGAGTTCCTCCAGAGTCTGTCGCCCCTCCATGGCTTTGACTCATTGGCAAAAGAAAAGTGTTGTCCTGCTCTATATTTTACCCATCAGAGGCTGGTGTCATCTGATAGGGGGAGTTACAAGCGTCCCATTGGACGGGACCACCATTACGTCGTGCTGTCTGCATCGTGATAGGACGGCTGAATCGGTGGCTGGCGGTGATGGTCGTCAGTGGCAACCAGTGTTGTCAATCTGTTTAATGTTTTACAGCAACACTGCGCACTGCAGCTTGTTGTCACTGACATCATATCATCTGGAATTGGTGTTGACTTGTGTTACCATGCTCTTAGATATTCGAGATTATTTATGTATGTCATTTAAACTCACAAAATAAGCCGCTGTTGGAAAAAGTTTTTCTATGGTGTCAGATGAAACCATGTTTTATAATATTTCATAATGTGAACAATGCCTCCATAGCATTAAAAAGGAGATGGTTCTGTTTACATTTAAAACACAGAAAAAAGAAGTCAAAGCTCTGTGTGAACGTGAATTATGCAGGATGAAAATAGGATGAGGCGCACACAGTCAAGAGTGTGCTTCAGGTTCCACATGAAAGATGGCTGATTTTCCTCCTGCTCTCTATCTCTGTCTCCTCTGCTGCGGTGTGGTCAGTACCCTCTGAGCTGGACCCGGAGATGGCTGTGCTGGCCTCCAAGGGTTTCACCGGCTGTCTGTCAGGAGTCCACTTCAACTCCATCAGCCCACTAAAAGCCGCCATGCTCCACCCAGACACCAGCCCCGTCAGTGTGAGCGGACCCCTGGCCTGGTCCAGCTGTGGAGCCTCCTCTCCCGCCAGGCCCTACACGGCCCAAACCACACACTCCCTCTCAGGTGCAATGGATAACTCAAGCAAGCATAAATAACGTGTGTGTGCACATGTATGTGTTTGTGCATGTGTTTGTGTGTGTGTGCATCCCATGTTGCTGGCTGCATATAGGATTTTGATAGTAAATCCATAGTAGGTCTACAGTGACACCATTGATTTTATTCCCCTGGATTCCTCCCACTCCACCTCCTCTCTTCTACTCTTTCATTTTTTGATTCACTTTTTTAATTTGACTTTCCTTTTGCTGCATGTATTTGGGATATATCCCATGCCAATCTCATTTTCTTGTTTCTTTGTGATTTGCTCATTGTTGTTCCTGGAAAATGAAAGCCCTGTCTAATATGTTGATTTTGTGTTTGTGTTGTTGTCATAGACCAGTCTGGCTCCGCTGGTCCAGGCCAACCTTTAGTCAATGCCATCAGGAGCGAGTCAGCCCTAATTGGAGGTACTGTAAGAGCTGGTTCATCAACTCATTAGAGTCCCCGCGGTGAGATCGATTCCTTGGATTGATTTGTTTTCAGAAGAACTCCACAAAAAAAGGAAAAATTTTATTTAGCAAAGATGCAGAATTTGTTTAAAGCACGGAAGTGCTGCATTAGGCTGAGTCATCCGATATTATGTTAAGTTGAAAACCACAACTTTGCTCCATTTAAAGTAAGTGGACACTGCTGCCAGTTTGTTTGTGTTGATGAGGGTAAACCAAAGAATATTTTATGTAAATGTGGTGGCATTTATAAACGTGATAAATGACATTAAGATAATCCAGTGCTTGCATTAGGACTAACAACCATGTTGGTCTGTGATGATCCATTTTCACTGAACCACATTTATTATTGCTTTTCAGATTATAATGTTTTCCAGCACACAATCTCTTTAAATATAATATAATATATATAATAACAGGAACATTTTCCTATAGAAATTGTGGATATTGAATTGCATTGACCCACACCATATCCACAACATTTATTACGATTGAATAGGATCTTAATTCCCCAACAAAGTACAGTCAATTACTTAGCTCACCTACCTCAACTAGCTTACGTCTCTCTGTAGCTTCAGAGTAGAGTGGCCAGATACAAACAAACAGAAATGTGGGACAAAGAGTTATATTGCGTTGGCACAATGAGTTGTTTGTGTGGGACCATGTGGGACAAGCTACCAATGCTGAGGGGCTGTCTGAAATGTTTGTTTCATATCAATTGAACAAAAACTAAATTACATAGGTATTCTTAGGTATAACTTCTCTATGCTTTGGTTGATTAAGCAGCACACAATAGACTTTAAGGGATGAACAAATATATTCTCAGAGAGAATATACATATGTATGCATATTAATGTACATATTAAGAATAATATACAGCTCTCTTAGCATCTCCTTCCCTGAGCTTCACCAGTTACTAGGTACTTTCCCAATCCTGGTTGCTGAATTTTCTTTAGTAGTTTTTTCCATCATATTCCACTGACATTTGGTGAGTGGTGGGAAGGGCGCGGCTGAGCCTGACCTGCACTCTGCCAGTCAGCCACGGGGGACAGTCTGAGTGACAGACAACACAGCCCACTGACGGCTGCCTTAGCTTTTTCACAGCAAGTGGATAAAAGACTTAGGTCTTGTCTCAGTGGTTTGACTTTTGAAAACTAGGGTGAACCAAAACACGAGACGTTGTCTCAGGGTATTTCTCAGGGACGCCAGTACAAGCACGTTTAAAAACAACCAGTGCTGTACAGCATGGACAAATTAAAACAATAATTCAAACAGTGAATTACAGCATAAATAAATATGACAAACATGATTTATACATGCAGAAGAATTAATATACAGACAGAATGATGAATGAGCACAATATAGCTTAAAGCCAAGGGGAAAAGGTAGGTTAATGGTGAAATGTAAAAGTTCCGCCAGGCGACCTGATGGGAGGGTATTGAAAGGGATTGCTGTACAGTAGAACTAATATACAGACAGAATGATGCAGAGCAGGACGCCTGGTCCCCCTGTATGCACCTCGAGTACCTCAAGTATCAAGTGAGCACGCAACTGAACATAATAACAGAATATAGACCCATAATAGACCAATAAAACCATAATAGACCCCAAGGCTTGAATAAATGTTTTGCATACATAGGGTTTATGTTAGACTGGGAATCGGACAAATCTGCAAGCTTGTGTTTTATTTATTTTATTTTACTGGCCCGGGTCGGCGAATCACAACTGTTTAATATGGGGCGGGTTCAATCTGATGACTGTACAGAGGAGGGCCCTATCGGAGCGCCACTGAGGCATTTTCATAAACAACCAAGATGGCTGCCGCTGATGTGTCACACCTTCTGTTGCTGTGATTGGTCCAATTGATCCAATTGCGTCCACAGTCATTTTGGGCTGTGTCTGTTAATAACGCCCATTTTAAATTGAAAAAGAACTCAGAGGTTACCGCCTAATACACATTTGCAAATGTCAGGCTAGTTGTTAGTAGTGAAATAATGGAACCGTTTAAAAGCTACAACAATGTCCAACATTGCTTTCATCTAATAGCTTAGCACTTAGCACTAGCATCTCTTACAAGGTACGTTCCAGCTGGTTACTACATACATACAAGTTTTAAACATGAGATATGGACATGCCATATACTAGTTTCACTAAATGTGTTTCTAACATCACAGTGATGCATGTTAGGGGAATAAAAGGAGCCAGAATTCATGCAGAAGCTCTGAAATCACTACAACACACAGGTGCTCTCGTTAGTGGGGCTTTATCAGTACCTCCATAAAATATGAAACATTTGAACATATTCTTATTACTGCAAGCTAATAAGCCATATCGTAAAATGTGAAATGATTATGGCTAAAGTATAATTAACAGCATATTTGATGTAGTATGTCTCATTTGGCTCATGAGGGATCATTGATAGATGTTAATTGTGATCAGAACGTATCTCATCATTGAGTCCTTTGTGTTTTTTCAGGCCTGATAGCCGTTGTGATCTTCATCTCTCTGTCTGCTCTGGCTGTCACTGCGCGACTCCTGCACCGGAGAAGAGACACCTGCCACAGCCAGGACACGAAGGGAGGTCAGCCAGGGGAGGAGCCCCCCCCCCCGTTCCCTTTTAACGGCCAGGCAGACTCGGAGAACGTCTCCTTTGAGAGTCCAAAGGAGTTTTATATTTAGTGGCCCCCACTGACCACCTGACTCCCCTGTATGTTGGAGAGGAGGGCCTGCCGTACTGGGACCACCATTTCATAGAACAACAACATCAACATCTCGGCCCCTGGTATCAGGGAAATGGCAAGCTGTGAACGCAAACTGAGAATACCTACCTTCTTTTTGTTGTATTGTGTATAAAGTGTATATTAAAATGTAAATGTGACAAACAAATGTGGTGGACTGTGGTATTCAAAACTGTAAATACATCTGTTGAAAGTTTTGTTTTTTTGTCATATGGAAATGTTATGAAAGAGTGCTAAATATTGTAATATTTATTCAGTGAAACAAATGTACAGTTTGGGCAGAAATGGTTGGTTCACATGCAAATATAGAAGCACAGTCAGATCTAATATCGTATGCCGTGATGTAAAATACTTGATTTATTTATTTCTGCCGGCTTTACAAAATGTGTTTCTCTTACGGTTTTATGAGATATCATCATCAATTGTGTTTTGTGTGTGTGTGTGTGTGTGTGTGTGTGTGTGTGTGTGTGTGTGTGTGTGTGTGTGTGTGTGTGTGTGTGTGTGTGTGTGTGTGTGTGTGTGTGTGTGTGTGTGTGTGCGTGTGTGTATGTGTGTGTCTGTTAATGAAAAACAGACTGTGGTTGTCACTTTTGTGTCAATAACTGTCTTTGTTGTAAAGCTAAACTGTGTTTGTCTGACAGAAAGATGTTCTTTTGTCCGAGGCCCCAAAGGGCAGAAGGCCAAAAGATATGTGGTCAGCAAAATATATGTCAATATGGGGCAAATATAGTTTGCTTTCTCTGCTCACATTTTGAGCATGGCTCAAAGATCCACAAACCATTTTGGATTCCTTACTCCAACAGTCTTTTGACGTACTCTAGCCGTGGATTTGAAGTTAGATATTTGTTGCAAACGACTTGATTACTTCATATGTTTATTATTGCAGAAAGCAATAATAACAGTCCACTTAGACCATTGTGTCCAACAGTAGACAAATACCGCACTCATATTTCATATTTGTCTCCTATCGATGTCACTGCAAAAGCAATATAGAAAAGAGTGGTTGGAATGTTGCTGGATTTATTTACAGTACTTCAAAAGCAGTCTTGGTATTTCCTTTTTTGTGTTGGTTAGGGTTAACACATAATATAATTCTGGGATGATATAATAATGATTATTTCCAATGTTAATAAAAAAAATTAGTGAAATCAGTTTAAAAACATCTTTTACTCTTCCTTTATTCAACAAATCAAGAGTTTTGGTTGAAGATTCAAACTGAATGATTTCCACACACTAGGCATCAAGACTTTACTGCCTTTCAATTGAAATCTATTTTCAGAAAGAAGCATGATAAAAAACAGATTCATGTGCCGAACCATTGGATTTGACCATGGAGTTAAATAGATGTTTGGAGAAGGATTCTCCATTTACATTTGTATTAATCCATTGATTGAAACATGGCAAAAAGCAAAAGGGGCTGAAACAAACCAGGAGCCTTGTTATCTGCACTGAAGTGTTGGCCGTACTGCTACTGGGAGCACATAGTGGACCGAGAATCTTAGTTTTACAGCCGTATCAATGAATAACAGCCGTATTAATGATTACTATAAGTAAATCAAAAAACACTCCACCTCCCAGAACAGCATGTGACATGAGCCACGGGAACCTGGCCACCGTCCCGGAGACTCACCTGTAGCTTCCCTACACAGTCGGCCTGCACTTCTAACACCCACATTTATTTCAGTGGGACTCTTGCCTTGACAGACAAGCTCCTTCAGCCCACTAGTGTCACAAAACAAGTGACGCCATCACGGTGTGCTGTTTAGAACAGTGAATATTGCCCCAGTGTCTTGTTTGCTGATTCTGTTGTCTTTCATGATGTTGACAACCACATACTTCTTTTGAACAATGGCAAAACATACAGGTTGACGCAGATAACGACGATAAACTTACAATGCTCATTACAACTATTTGGGATACCTATTTATGCAACTACATTATCCATATAAGCGACAACCCACAGCCATTTTGCTAATGTATAAAAATATAGATTGTGATGGTCACAGTTTTCTTTGCTAAAGTGTACACATTGAATATTCAATGACTCTGTACAACACGCTCTGATGTGCTGATTGGTTGCTCATTCTGCTGCATGTTGCTGGTCTTGTACATGTCATGTGAACCTCCCCCATCACATGTACAACTGAAAAAAGAAACGTTGCTATCTGCCATCTACAACCCAGCTTGTCTAACATGTTTGCCAAGGGACCAGGTCATCATGTCACTGTTTTACGTAGTAGGTGTTGAACCTATTCTATATTTAGGACAGGCAAGCGTCTGCATTACATTATATTGCTACATAGTACATAATTACAGAGTATGACATTTCCATTTAACAGTGCATCATCAAGTCAGAAATGTCATTGAGCTGTCTAAATGAGGCTTGTCCCATAAATACAATGTGTGCATAATCGCAGACTCTGCATATTGTCTGATGGACGGACAGCACAGGTCAAATGCTTCTTTAATTGGATAACCTTGCAAAGTGCTGTTCTCAACACAACCTCAAAGTTGTAACTGTGATGTTGCTATGGAGTTATTTATGTTGAGTTATTATTTTTCATTATTTGTCTGCATTGCATAGGGCGTCTAATTAACAGCACAATCCTGCCCAAAGATCAGTAAAGTTTGCCTTTTCACAATAAAAAATGTGTTACATTTGTGTAATAGTATTCCATCATTATCAAAACAAAAACCCCAAAAACAGGATCAACCTGAAAATGCAACATATTCCCAATGATGCTATATGTTTTGGGGAGTTTCCAGAGTTTTACAATATTGGTTATTTAGTACATTGGTTCTACAAGCCTTGATTTATCCATTTTAGTATTTGAACTTTGTAGTTATATGCTTGCAAAGTTGCTAATGTAGCCTTTTGAACATTGAAGTGTTCATGCTGATTTTTGTGGTAGGCTCACAGAAACCTCCTGTGGTTGCTTGTTGATCTCCTTGTTACTGTGGTGGAGGATGTGAGAGGTGGGATGTTCTGTGTTCAAAAGCCTTAATGCATGGTTCACACTTCATGGCCTAAACTGTTTGGAATCAGCTTAGTGAGTGATGAAAGACTCCTGGGCCTTGGCTCGCTCTTAGACACTCACACACACGCACACACACACACACACACACACACACACACACACACACACACACACACACACACACAGCAGTGGAAGAACATTGAGCAGGTAGGCCTACAGGATAGATGTTAATTGCTTGTTATAGCCAAGCATAAAAACATCATTTGTCAAATGTTTAACACATGAAGGGCAAGAGATACCTCTATTTATCTTCATCCATCCATCCATATTGCGCTGAAATCCATGATGTTAACCCCAAGGAAGCAAGCAGCCGTAAACAGCCAAGTAAACGCAGTAGTTTGCTCTTAGTAGCATTAATCATTATGATTGATCTGTCTTGGGTTGGTCTTGGGCTAATAACACAACATGCCATCGGTCTCAGTCTGCTTGTTAGCCCCAGGAGTGTAGGACTCTCTCTACATATCGTTCACACTCAAAAGACTTTGTTCTGCCCCACAGATGCATAAGCCCTCCCCATTTTACTGTTAAATATACATAACCTGCCATTTTTTTTATTTTATTTTATCAAAGCAGTTGCACTATGAGTAGAGTAATAGAGTAGAACTAGAGTAAAAATGTACAACATTATGTTGATGAGTTTGTAAACTATCAATTAGTTACCTGATGAATTAACCACCACTCCGTGCACTTCTGTGCAACAGTCACACAATACACATCAATATTATACCAAGACACATTTGATTCATTGTCTTCCCTATATTGCAATATTATTTATGACGCCACATTGGAGCACCACAGACCTGGCCCTTTGCAATAATCATAAGGAGGCTTCATGTTTTGTTAACTGTAGAACATTTTCTTTCTCTCCTCTTCAACTATTTTAAAAACAATTTCACGAGTTTAAACAGTGGTGGAAACTTTCTATCTTTGCTTGCATATCCCCCAAAAAATATATAAAAGGCAATGAGAAAATAATGTTAAGAGACAGCTGAGCTCTTTTGTGTCTGTGTTTAATGGAGCTGAAACACAGCAAGGATTTCCTCTCTGTGGCAAATGAAATTAACATAAATTTACATATGTGATTGTTGTTCTTTCTAAACTTTTGGTGGGGGGATTGGTTTTTATGTGCTACATGACATTTCTGATGGGAAATAATATGTGCCTGTCTGCAGAGTGGAGATAACATGGGCAAATGATTGAGGCTAAAACATCTAGGATATGGAAATGTCAAACCAATCTTATTCTGCATGCCCAGCTCCCTCTCTCTCAGCGCATCCAGGAGGTTTTAGAAACACTTAGCTGGCCGCTCCAGAAAAGCCTTTACTATCTTGATCCAAGACTAGGTTAGAGGTTAAAACAGCAAGGGTGAATACTCAAACCTGGGGTCAAAATGCGTACTTTTGTCTACATTT
>OMKQ01086035.1:0-11331 GCA_900302335.1 Phycis phycis | reverse complement strand
GGAGCTCACTGAGGAGGAGCAGGCCTTCGCCCAGCAGATGAGAGTAGGCCCTCGTCTTCTCACCAATATATTAGACTTCTGCGGGTTTGAACTTGTTTGGTTAATGTTAAACAGATTTATGATACAGGTAATAATCAGGTGTGTATGTGTGTATTTCTACATATGTATATATGTGTGTTTATATATATATATATATATATATATATATATATATATATATATATACACACACTGCAATAAACTGATGTCCTGGTTGTGAAGGAACTCAGTAAAAGCCACCTAGGTGGACTGTAGCCACATCCCTTGCTGTAGACAATGGTATCTTTTTTTCTTCCTTGTAGGCTGTCTGGCAAAGCATCCTGACCAACGTCGCTGAGATTGAGGACTCCACAGATTTCTTCAAGTCTGGTGCAGCATCTATGGATGTGGTCAGGTGAGCGTGTGAAAATAAGAACATTGATCTAAGCCAAGGGTTTTTGGGAAGCATGCCAAACTACACAATCTGATCTGACATGTGAAGCCAACAGTTAGCTGTCCGTCCACTGATCAAGTCTGTTCCCCTCACTGGTGATGTTTTATCATTTGCTTTGTAGATGTAACAACAACAAATAAAAATATTTGTACTTTGTGTCCCCAGTTGGAAATTGTATTGAACAAAGCTCAGATGAAAAACATTATGTATTAGGAACCTCCCCTCTTTAGCTTCTTCGTCAACTTCAGTTCAACATGTGTGCCATGCTGTGCCTCTGTTCCTAGGTTGGTGGAGGAGGTGAAGCTTCGCGCAAGTGGCTGCCAACTGCAGAATGAGGACATCTACATGAACACCTCATTCCAGGAGTTCATCCAGAAGTGCGTGAGGAAGCTGCGCGGGGAGGATGACGAGGAGGAGCTGCAGGTGGACTATGTGAGTCTCTCCTTCGTCGTCTACCTCTTGTCTTTCTGTTGCCCGGGGGCATCGAAGCACCGGCTGCTGCAGTTACCATCACCGCGGCTGTCTTCCTTGCGCGCTGGTGTCTTTGGAAGCTCCTGTTCTGGTTCATCCTTGGATGGGAGACCAATTGGTGCTGTTAATGCTATTTGAGGGCTAGTAGGGGGTTGTCATCCCTTTGGCCTTTAGAGCATGGGTGTCCAAACCTTTTTTTTCCCACGTACAGAAAAATATATACGAAGGACTGGGCCACTCACTAGACGCGAGGTATAGTGCCTCACTTCTAATGCACTATTATTGCTCAAATCAATCAAATGCAGGTAAATTAACGTTTGATCATTGAACATGTTTGAAGCCTCCATCACAGCTTTCCATTTATAGATTTTCATTACATTTTTTACAAAAAGGTTGGCAGGTCGTTCTCGGTGACAGCCTCAGATTGGTTCTTAGGATGCTGATCCCTCTTCGTTGTCCTTTATGATTGTAATGTATGTAATACATGTAATGTAAATGAAGGGAGAGACAAGAGAAATAGGGGATGTGGATATTTCAAGCTTGTTACACAAATACATAATTGAGCTTGTTAACACATGAACTAATGTTTGTGAAAGTTTTTTACTAATGTTTGTTAGCAGTAATGCTGCACTTTGGTCAGAAGGATAGCTGGCAGGTAAGGAGTAAGTTTGGTGGTTGAGATGTGAAGGATGTGACCGAGATGGCTGTTGGTCATTCTGGTTCTCAAGCTGAGAGAATGTCTGCTCACAGATGTATGTTGAGCTGAACAGACTCATCGTTCGTTTCTGTGTGGCGTCTCATCAGAGGAAACTTGCTCCATTCCGCATTTGATTTCGCTCAGTGTGGGCAAGTGCATCGAAGTGTTGAAACTACGAATTACAATACAGTTAATAGCAAATAGTATTCGTGGGCCATAGACCATTATATTTTTAGACTTTGATACGGGCCAATTAAAAATGGATGGCCGGCCACGGTTGACCCGCGGGCCGTCGTTTGGACAGCCTGCTTTAGAGTGACGAAGCCATGCCCACCTCTTGCTTCACGCCTGGACTTGGAAACAGAAGGACACCGAGCCAGGACCGCAAACAGTTCCGATTGTTGTGGAGACATTCTGCTGAGGAAAAACCGATTTGTGGGTGTGGATGAAGGATTTTATTTCTACCGTAGCCCTTCTTCACGGTATTGATTTGAGACCTATACAGACACCTTTGGCCAATTTCACACTTACAGCTTCCAGCCTCCAGCCAATTCTGTTATCCTGATTGGTCTTCAAAAATATATGAAGTGAAATAAAGTGAAACGCCCTGCTTTAGATTAAACAGATTTGTGAGAACTACAATGTGTGAGACTACTATTTGGATATGTTCACACTTTACCTCACCCCTGTGAAAGCAAGTGTGGTGAACGTTCTTGCACATATTGCCAGCAATGCACACTGGTTGTGGATGAGATACACCCCCTGCACCAAACTCACCATGTAAAGCCCTTTGTGTCTTTAAAGCCCTATATAAATGCAATGGGTTATTACATTATACTTAGAACATAGCTGTTACTTCCTTCTTGATTAATACATTATTGACATTTTTGATGCTTGATATTGCTTTAGGCTAAAGTTGTTCTGCGTGGCCCTCACTCCCTCCCTCTGGTCTTTGTGCTGCCCTGTTTTTGTTCTATTGTCGTTTTCCTTGACCTCAGGTGGAGAAAGATGTCAACAACATGACCATCAGGATGCCCCACCAGCTGTACATCAATGGAGAGTTTGTGGACGCCGAGGGAGGGAAGACGTACAAAACCATCAACCCCACTGATGGCACGGTAGGAGGGGACTTTTGTCCATTTACCCTGACTATGACTACTTTGAACCCCCATTGTCTGAAGTCTACCTAGGCATCCCTGAACAAGTTGAATAACCTCTACCTGCTCATTTATAGCTCGCAGCTGAATGTAAATGTCATGTAAATCACTTTGGATTAAAGCATCCGCCAAACTACACAATTTCTATTATTTGTATTATGTGTACTTTTGGGATTAAGTTCTCATTTCCTCTCATCTTACTTTATATCCTCTTACATATCAGATATCATCTCAGAACAGAATCATAATAGTAAATCATGAAATCTACTCTACTGATAATACAACATAAACACATATACACATATACATAAACACAAGTACAAAACAAAATGTCATACAACGTTTTCATTCACAATTCCGAACAATATGTTAAATTGAGTTTATTATTTTGGTCACAAGAAATATTTCCACTTCTACGCCTGAAAACTTTGGCTCAATGGACACCTTCCCCAGGCCATCTGCGAGGTGTCTCTGGCCCAGGTCGCTGACGTGGACAAGGCCGTGGCGGCGGCTAAAGAGGCCTTCGAGGTGGGAGAGTGGGGCCGGATGAACCCCAGAGACAGAGGCAGACTCATCTACAGGTCAGTGGGATGCATGACCAGTCTGCCCCAGGGCCTAGCAAGGACCTTTAAACAAGGAAGCCAAAACAGATTATCATTGTTGCGTTTAATATCAGGTATTCAAAAAAGGCAAAACAACAGTTTGTTTTACTTTTTGAGATTGAAACGACTCTTGTCTAAAATATGATGTCTCCAATAATATTAATACAAATATATAAATATAAGATATTTGCTCACTCGCTCGCTCCCTCCTGCTCCCCACACCTTCACAACAGGTTGGCTGACCTGATGGAGGCGCACCAGGAGGAGCTGGCCACCATAGAGACCATGGACTCTGGGGCTGTGTACACACTGGCCCTCAAGACCCATGTGGGCATGTCCATCCAGACCTTCCGCTACTTCGCTGGCTGGTGCGACAAAATACAAGTAAGGAACTTGTGTATAATTTTTACATAGATACATTTTTATTTGTTTTATTTAATAACATGTTAATAATTTATTGTATATATTAGAGGTGTGCCTGAAGCCAAAGTTTGGATGTGCATAGGGGGTTGAAACAAACAATCTTTATAGAGTTTCCAGATAATATTAGGAAGTATGAAGAAAATATTGCCTGGTCCCAGTGGCGCCTCCCTGTTACATGCACACACAGCAGCCTCTGCACATACTGTGTCTGTGCCTCTTCCACCACTGGGTAGACAATACTTATTGTTATGACAAGCTAGCATAGGGAGGGTGAAACTGAACCTAGTTTGCTTTGCTGCAAGTGAGCGCCTATCTCACTCTTCACTCTTCTTCTGCTGCTGTGTGTGGAGCTGCTCAGACCAGGACAAGCGCCATTATTGTCTCACACTAGCACACATACTCCCCTCTCACTTGCAACTTAGCATCAGTAATATGTGTAAACATCCTGAATTTGGGATTGCCAAGTACCATTATATATTATGTAGGCCAAATTCTATCAACATGAGGGTGGGTTGAGCCAGTGAGAGCCAAGAGCCGAAAGGCTGAAGTTTGAATTCTGTTCTAGAAACAAAATGGCCACATTTTACTGGTGGATATTGATTGAGGCTTAGTGTCTTACAACTTCCTATTCCTTTTACAATTACTGTTCAGTGTCCCCTAGTTATGGGGATGGAGGAGGAGTACCAAAATAAGTATAAAAAGACATAGAGACTTTATTAATTAAATTATTATTAAAAAGTCAACAAAACAATGTAAATAAATAAGTAAATAGCTCCTTTTGAATGAAAAAGAGAAGGAGGCAGATACTTTTAACACAGACCACTTTAAATGTTTACAGTCTTTAACTGAATACATAAAGACAGATAATATTAACGGTTGAACATGTACAGATATGGATAGTTGCATCACGACACATCCTTAACAAATGCAGAAATAAGGGTAATTGTTTTCCATGTTTGTGTTACGGTTCAGTCTTCAGTCTTCAGTCTTCCAGGCCCTCATAAATGACATTCTGAGAGACATGTTGGACATCTTTGTGGTCCTCTACCTCGATGACATCCTGGTGTTCTCCAGGAGCACTGAGGAACACGTCCAGCACGTCTGCCTGGTCATCCAGCGTCTCCTGGAGAACGGATTTGGCCTGACCCCAAGAAGATCAAGGCGGTCGTCGAGTGGAGCCAACCCACCACCCGGAAACAGCTGCAGTCCTTTCTCGGCTTCGCCAATTTCTATCGGCGATTCATTCGGGACTACAGCCGGGTGGCTTCCCCCCTCACTGCCCTCACCTCCTCTCTGCGCCCCTTTGCCTGGACACCTGAAGCCAGTGTCGCCTTCAGTGACCTGAAGAGGCGCTTCACCTCCGCGCCGGTCCTGATCAACCCTGATCCCTCAAAGCCCTTCATTGTGGAGGTGGATGCCTCGGACACTGGCATCGGCGGCGTCCTCTCTCAGGAGTCAACGGACCAGAAGATGCACCCCTGCGCCTTCTACTCCCATCGTTACACCCCCACCGAGGCCAACTACGACATCGGTAGCCATGGTGGAGGCGTTCTAGGAGTGGCGGCACTGGCTGGAGGGCGCAGAACACCCTGTCACCGTCTGGTCGGACCACAAGAACCTGACGTACATCAAGGTCGGCCAGGCGGTTGACCTCCCATCAGGCGCGCTGGACCCTGTTCCTTCTGTATCATGCCGGACTCTGACAAGAACATATCCTAACAATCTTAAAGCTTACAGCTTACAGCTTCCAATTTGAGAATTAACTTTTGCACCTAAAAATTATGTATGAAGCCACATTTCCTCACAACCTGTCACCTCTTCAGCTCCTTAATGCCATATATAACCTGCAGCTACAGAACATTTTTGGAGAAATCTGCTTCGCATTGAGGATTTTCCCTACCTTACCTGTAAGTGTTGCTGGCAGAGAACGGGCTTTCAGCAAGATAAAACTGGTTAAAAACTACTTGAGGTCCACCATGTGCCAGGATAGACTGAACAGTCTTGCGCTTCTCTCCATTGAAAGCAAATTGGTAAGAGCATTGGACTTTAAGGACCTCATCAGTGATTTTGCCAGCAAGAAGACCCATCGTTTTCTGCAGAGTAAACGTCTGTATTATGTTAAAACTGGAATGTAAATTATGGGTAGAATTGTACTATTTTTGTTTTTGGAATATTTGTGCAAATCTGTTTTTTTGTGTGCCTTTTTTATCTTTACCGGAAAATTACTATTGAGTCATGTTAGTACCGTATCTGGAAATATTAGGGGTAAATACAGTCTGTGGTTGTGTTTTCTTATACAGTAGCTTAAGTAGGCTGTTGAATTATGGTAATATGGTTATGGTTATAATGGTAAGCTTTGTGATATGGCCAATGTTGGGCTGGGGGTGGGACACCAGGACGTCTTGTATGTAGGGCCCAGAATGTGGTGCGACGCCCCTGGTCGTATTCTGCAGATTTTATATACAAGGATCATGGGTCCCTGATCCGGTAAAGCTTGGATAACATGTGATCACCTCTAGGGGCCCCCTAGTACGCATCTCGAGGGCCCCCAAAATGAACGACCCAACAACGTAACCGGGTTACGTGCTACGTCACAGCAGCAGCGAGGCTTTTCCTTCCGCTGCCGGTAGTGGACTGACTGACTGCCAAGAGGAAGCGGAGAACAGAACAGTGTGTGTGTATGTGTTAAATAATTTGTAAGGAAAAAAACACCAGCTATCAGTATTGTTCCACAGATAACACATTCCCAAGTTGAAGAATCGCGAAAGCCGAGTGTTACACGGTAGGTGTAGCTGTGCGCTTCTTCAATAAAACGGGTTCGCCGGTACTAGCCACATTAGCATTAGCATCGCTCGCTTGTTAACGTCTGATGATTAGCTAGCAGCTAGGAAATGGGCGCATAGCATCAACGGGCATGCGGACGCTCACTTCCTAAAACGGGAGATCGGGGTGGGGTTTTTGCTGTTAGTTTTCAGCTCTGTATTCAATCTTAGGAGGCAAGAGACCGGAGCTTACACGGACCGGGGGGTTGGTTTTTCCCCAGCAGACCCGGGTGGGCTCTGGTAGAACATCGTGTGGTACTTTAGGGCGGGGAGGTGTCGGGTCCAGCTAGCGTTAGCCGGGAATTGGTGACAAAGATGTGTCCACGGCTAGCACCGACGCGCTGTCGTCTGCCCGACTGTGCCCTTACCGATCCCGAAAAACAATCTGATCTTTTGGTTGTGGGTTTTTTCCCTCTCTACGAAATCTGATCCTAGACGTGAGGTAGATGGGTAATGGTTCCACCAATGCATTATTTTCGGTTTTCGTAAAGAGGTTGTTTTCCACACACTCCGCGTCAGTGTACCGACTGGACGGGGTGTCATGGTTCAACGTTATAGTAGTTAATCGTGGGTGGACATTTCAGTGTAGCTGATCCTTTTTACATTCGGGGGACTCTGCTGCAGTGACAGTACAGCGTGAAATACACGCTGTACTGTGACAGGCGGGTGTACGACACCGTGTGGATGTGGAGCTTTTAGCTCCAAACATTGCAATACGTGCAGCGATCATTTCGGATGTCCAATGTGACACGAAATCAAGTGTAAACACGAGTAAATGAATGTTAAACCCTCTGTGTCTGTGAGGCCGACACCGAATAACTTCCCATTAAGACGTTGCAGTTGTGATCCCCACCCCTGTGGTCTTAAGTGATGCGTTTTTTCTTGAAAGTGTTTGTAGTTTAGAACAGTAGGTGCATTGACCATTGTTCACAGTTGACCTGACCTGTAAATCAGCTACTTAGTCAACCAGTGTCTCCCCTTGTACAATGCTTCTTACAATCTAAAAGAACATATTGTCTTCTCTTGTATAGTCGACCCATGAAATTAGTTAACAGAATATATATAGGGTTTGAATTGTATGTATTATGTATTCTATGTATCATCTCATATATTGCTATTCTCACTGGTACCAAACAACCCCCCCGGGGCAATCCTGAATCAGGCTGCTTTGCGTCTGCAGTGAACCAACGATGGCTGTGAACGTGTACTCCACCTCCGTGACAAGCGAGAACCTGAGTCGGCATGACATGCTGGCCTGGATCAACGAGTCCCTCCAGATCAACCTCACCAAGATCGAGCAGCTGTGCTCAGGTAAGCAGCAACACAAGAGCCGGGCCAAACTTTGTCAAGTCTCACCATCGCTGTCATCGCGCCACACGGCAGCCGCACTCAAGTGGTCGCCAACACGAGTAATGGGAACATTATATCGGGGCGTTTCTACCATTTCTACGTGGAGAACATTTGAGGCGTAGACCGTAGTCGTTGTCTGGGAATTTCAATCAATGCTGTCATGTTGCATTTTGTAAGCCAAATGTATTGGGACTGTATGAATTTCAACGTGGTTTTATAATGAAACTATGACCACTTGGAAGGACCAGTGGTGCAATGGGTTCCAACGATACGCTTTAGGGACACTTGTGTTCCAGACCAGCTGTGGGGAAACCGTTGGTCAATGCATATGATCGATAAGCCACAGTGCTACTAAATAAGCTATACAGATTAGCTCCAACATGTGAACCCAGGCTACCGGAACCTAATGAGCTGGCTGTGCTTATCCACAAGGGAGCAGATTGCATTGTCATGATGTAGCAAGCTAACCCAAGCGAACAGCCCTGATTTTTGGCTCTGGTTTGCGGCAAATGGGATGAGATCATGTTTCAAACAACTGAGTGCTTAAAGGCCTATATGCTGTTCTGATGTAATGGTATCTGAGGTCACTCCTCCAGTAGGTTAGTTTGCTTGAGAAATATATTTCTTATTTATTCATGTAGGCACATATCTTGGGAGATATTTATAATAATTGATATAGTAATATAGGAACATGTAGTTTGATTTAAAAAAAAAATGTATGCAAGGGATTACAAAATACTTTGCATTACTCAATTGTGGAACTCGTCAGACTTTCTTAGTGAGTCTGGACTAATGTATAATTTCATAATTTCACACCGGTGATCTGTTGAGTCCAGTCTTATGACTGTGTTGCATGCTAGCATCCCAGCCACTGTGTCATTTGGATTTGTTTTTAAAAAAGCAAGGGTGTGTCAAGACCGGAGTAGTGGAACCCTGCACAGCTGCGCTAATCCTTGACTGGGCAGACTTATGAATCAACTCCGATGCCTGAGCTTCAGGGTTGGGAATATTTTTACTTTCTTAAACATATATTTTGCAGTTGTAAGCTCATTGTGTGTCTTGTGTCTGTGCGTGTGTGTGTGTGTGTGTATAGGTGGAGCCTACTGCCAGTTCATGGACATGCTCTTTCGTAACTCTGTGCCTCTGAAGAAAGTCAAGTTTGGTGCGAAGCTGGAGCACGAGTACATCCACAACTTCAAACTCCTGCAGGCCTCCTTCAAGAAGATGGCCGTCGACAAGGTACGCCACTCCCACTGAACACGGCCCCTCCCTGCGCGCTGGGGAGGCTTCCACCCGTAGTCATAGCAACTTACAAGGTTGAACTTTGTCTAGCAGCATTCCTTTTAACATTAATTATTTTGCCATAGGTAGATGCTTGCATGCTTGTGGAAACATGGCAGAAATTGTGAAGGCCTATAAAGGCTTGCATCTCCTGACTTCACGTCACACGATGCGTTGAGTTTGCTTGCCTGCTGGCGATGCACCCATCAGAATAACCGAAACATATTTTGTAGAAAAACCAGCTCCTGCACTTTCTCTGGCGTTGCCTTCTTGCTGTAGAAACCCCTCGGATCCTCTTGATGCTCCAGCGGGCATTATTGTTTTCCGTAAAGCGCTTGGCCCACCGCTTGACCCGTCGACCAGGCTCCGGAGTTGTTTACTGGCCGAGGATGATCGCTGGCAGCTCGGCCAGAAACGTCAAACGTTCTCAGCCCTTGTTATTCTGGTCCTGTGGGTGCCAGCAGGAACCAGCGTGCATGTCTCGGCCTGTTTGCGAAACCAGGATGATGTGATTTTCCCCGTTCCCCCGTCCAGATCATCCCGGTGGACAAGCTGGTGAAGGGGAAGTTCCAGGACAACTTTGAGTTCGTTCAGTGGTTCAAGAAGTTCTTCGACGCCAACTACGACGGGATGGACTACGACCCGCAGGAGGCTCGCCAGGGCCAGGACACCATGCCCCTGACCCCCGCCACCTCGGCCCTCAGCAAGCCCCCCAAGAAGATCCTCAACCAAGGTCAGCTCTTGGAGCTCTGCCAGTTCAGCGGTCGTTATCTCTATTGCGTTCAATAATAACTGAACTGGAAATGATCGTCATGTTAACAACAGACTCAACAGAAAACAGTATAGTGTTTCTTCAGTGCCACTGAAGCCTCAGCCTCAGGCTTTGCATATGAAGGCCTTATCACAGACAGTATCTCTGATCTCTTCCTGTTTCCTCCTCAGCCCCCCAGAGAGCAGCCGTCGCCAAGGTAGCACCCAAGATGGCGCCGGGCAGCGTAAGAAGACCAGGGATGGGCGGGGGAGACGAGGAGAAAGCAGAGCTCATACAGGAGGTCAGCACCTGGCCGTGGGCCACCACTTATCCGCAAAAATGAAGGGGAAAAAAACGGCTCACTAATGCATTCGCCAAGTTGACGGTTGAGTGTCTGTCCTCCTCCTTTTTCAGGTGGACATTCTAAAGTCGACCATCCAAGACATGGAGAAGGAGAGGGACTTCTACTTTGGCAAGCTGCGGAACATTGAACTGATATGCCAAGAGAAGGAGGGCGAGGGGGACCCCACACTGCAGAGGATCATCGACATCCTCTACGCCACAGACGTGAGTTCTGCCTGCGTCCTGGGCAACCGGGGAGGGAACAACGTTTAGCTAACGTTTAGCGTCCTGAAAGCGACACCTCGCGAGCAGCGCGCCACCCGGCGTCAAGCGTGTCTCCGTCGAGGCCCGTGGACGCTGCCCATCGTGGCGTTCCTCTAACAGGAATGTCTCACTCCCGAAGGCGGCGGTCTGATGCTCCTCTGGTGATGTCATGGTAAACAGACACTGCAGCTGGTTGTCAGGGGGCTTTGATTACCCGTTGATAACCCCGGTGAACAACAGGATGTAGTGGACTGTGCGTCCCATTCTGGAAAGGGCGGCTAACACCTCCGGCCGCCGTGACTTCAGAATGCTCTCGCGACCCAGTTTCATCAGCGCGGTTAGTGCACGCTGTTCGCAGGTTTGGACTCGATTCATCTACGTGTAACTTTGTATTGTGAGGTCCCATGTAAATCTACAGGGACCTCACAATCCAAAATGCGTTTTTTTCTTTTTTCAGTACCGATTCCGATGTGCATTCGAAAAATATCGCGATACTGCCGCGACGCGACATGCTTATCCCCCGGGTCTCTGGTTCTTCTCCAGGAGGGCTTCGTGATCCCCGACGCAGAGTCCGAGGAGCAGGAGGAGTTCTAGTAGCCGAGCTGGGAGGCGCCATCTTCCGCGTGGTGGGGCCGGCCGGCCCGCCTGCCGAGCACCGGCCCCCGTAGCCCACCTCTAGCCTCCGTAGCCACTTTAACC